>APFE030581410.1:0-10048 GCA_000404065.3 Pinus taeda
CATTTCTGCAACCATACGCTCAATTTCACTCTTTTGGGCATAGGGATATCTGTACGGCCTGATGTTTGGAGGAACACTTCTTGTAATCAGATGAATAGCATGACCATGATCACGAATAGGTGGGAGACCTTTGGGAGTCTCAAATACCTTGGAATGATTGTCCAAGACTATTTGGAGATCTGGAGAAATAGATGATTCCAATGTGGAAACATCTAGCGAACATAAATGTGCAATTACACCTTTTTGTTCCTTTTTTAGAAGCTTTGTCATACCATTAGAGCTGATAATCTTTCCTGGTTTCCCTGTAATCCCCTTTAATTCAACTTCCTTTCCTTCCGTAGAAAACTTGATGAAAAGTTCTTGAAAATTAAAAGCTATTGTACCCAGGGATTGTAGCCATTGGACTCCTAGTACAACATCAACACCTCCCATTGGAATGGAAAGCATTGGGCTAGTCAATACATATTCTCCCCTGGATAGCTTGATATTATGGCACTTTCCAGAGCAATTTATTGTTCCTCCATTTGCAATCATCACTTGACACTCTGGTGCTGGATATAGGAAGCAATTCAATTCTTTTGCTACCTTACAATGAATAAAATTGTGGGTACTTCCTGAATCAATCAACACTATTACCTTTTTCTTCTTGATTTGTCCTTCTATCTTGATGGTTTGAGGAGTGGTAATTCCCGCCAATGCATTACAAGATATGGTCGGATTCATTTGTTCTTCATATAGGCTTTGTTCTTGGAGTATATCCTCTTCTTTTGACCTTTCTTGCTCCTTTTCTTCTTCCTCTTCACAATCTATGCAGAATAATTTATTCTTAGCACACTTATGACCTTTAGTGTATTTGCTATCACAACTGTAACAAAGCCCTTTTGCTCTTTTTTCTTCCAATGGTTGTGGTGTCAACCTTATAGGTTGTGGAAGACTAGGGACAACACTTCCATCTTTATAGTTGTGAGTGGTATGCTTCTTGGTTGCCATAATTTTGCTTTCCATTTTTCTTGCTAACCTGAATTCCTTCTCTAATGAATCAGGTTCCCAAAGGTGAACATCATGTTGGATATTATCCTTTAAAGACCCTATGAACACATCATCCTATGCTCCCCTGGAATATCTTTTACCCTTATGTTCAATTTTTGGAACTCCTCAATGTGCTCCATTATTGAACCCTTTTGTTTGAGACTTATCAATCGGCTAAAAAAAGTGTTGCTTTTTGTATCCTCATAATGTGCCATCAATTCTTCCGTAAAAATTCCCCAAATGATAAATGTTTACGAGAGCAAAGCCATTGATACCATACAAACTGATTTGGTTCCAAATATAAAGTTGCCATACGTACCTTTTGTGTGTTTTGCACATTATTGAGATCGAAAAAATGCTCCATCTGTAATATCCATGTTGCGGGATCCTTGCCATTAAACTTCCTCATATCGATTTTTGGAATATGATGGGTCTTCGATCCCACATTACAGTCTATGGAATCATGATTAACATTTCTTTTGTTCTCATCATGAGTTTCCTTTACTACCCTTTCACCATTAGTGACCATTTCTTGTAGCAACTTATTCATATTTATCTTCAATTCTTCCATCTTATTATCTGTGCCATCCATTTTAGCGTCCATGCCATTCATCTTAGCTTCCATGCCATCCATCTTAGCTTCTATGCCTTTCTTTAAACAATCCATCTTAGCTTCTACATCTTTCTTTAAACCGTCCATCTTAGCTTCTACATCTTTCATCTTAGATTTTGTTACTTTTTGTGCAAGTGACACTTGTTGCACTTGGTCTCTTAGTTTTGATATATCATGTTGCATTCCTTCCTCTTCTTCATGAGTCACGCTAGAGCTTTCAGGTTTCTTACTAGGTGTTTTCATTTTCTTTCCTTGGGGCATCAATTACTGATAATAATTCTTTACTATGCCCTTTGAATTACTTCAAACTAATTTTTCAAACCTAGCTTATGAAAAAATTTAAAAAAGCTACACACCTTTTTTCACTTTGTAGGAGCTTGATATTGAATCTGATGTATCTCTATAATTTCGGATCGTCCAGTTCTAAAATTATGACCTGTAGTAGCCCTCTATGTTCTCTTTCCAATGCCACTAGTCTGATGCAAATTGGATTCTCCAAGAAAGAGCTATGCACAATCTCCCAAGATGACCTGATTATAGACCTTTTCAGAAGAGCGAACTTGTATGAAGTGCCACGTGTCATTGTTTCAAGATTTGGCACTAAAACATACATATAAGAAACTAGATTTCATCCTCTTTCTATACCTTCTTACAAAATTTCAATCTTATGCTCAGAGAGAAAGTTATGATGATTTTCCACAGGTCACTTGTTTGGAATGTAATTCAAGATTCTGCAAAAAGACTAATTTCATCAGATCATATCTCTGCAACTATAGCGAAAAAAGCTCTGACATTCGGATCCGAGATTCAGTGCGATTTCATCTCAAATGGGTTTTTCTTTTCACTTTTTAAACTTCACAGGCAAAAAGTTATAGTGAAAATTCCACGATGACCTATTTGGAGCAGTGAAACCCTAGAATCAAAGCTCTGATACCAAATGTTATGAAACTAGCTCACAAAAAGATAGAAAAGAGAAATCAACGCCTTATAATTCATCCTGTTCGAGGGGGAAACGTCCTTTACATTACACAAATTAATGATTCTTCTAAGATTTAAATGACAAAACCTCCTTTCTATATATAGGAGTCTAAAAAGTCACAATATAACCCAGCCGACCTAACAATAATAGTATAAAGCCATAAAAATAACAATAGAGGGATTCTATGGGCCACAATAATAAAAATATGGGGACAATAGGGGCACAACAATATTAATAAGGGTTACAAATACAATAGTAATGGGGTAATCACTAGTATTATAGGGACCTAACAAATTTGGAGATGATAGATCCACGACTACCCTAATCAATGATCACTCCAATTTGAAATCTGAACCTAAGGAACCAATTAAAGACTTCAACTCTTTCTTTAATAAATTATTGAATAAAATACCAGTGGCATCCAAGCCCAGCGATGAAGTCCAAAATGAGTGGTACATTTCTTCTCTCCCTTCGAACATAGCTATTTTTGTCGATAGGGCTTCCGCACCAACTTCGAAAGAAAACATGAAAGAAGCAAGAGTTGTAGAAAAAACAATATTAGCCTTAGATAAGAAGAAACAAGCCACCAACACAAACATTGTGACTCATTGTCGAGTCACTCAATAGGTGCAGAGATATTTGCATGAAGTCCTTCTAGCTCGACCCCTATGACCACAACTTTAGTTGTGCACTCAGCTGTCGTCTGCTTCGCGTCTTCCACTATCTTCTTGGTCACTGCTCCTACGTTGTCAACCTAAAGCTTTTGTTGCGTTTCTTGTAGAGTCACAAGCTTTCCTTCGATATTCCATGTCATTGTGTAAGCCTTGTTAGAGTCTGTATCTGCATACTACCACCAGTGATCAAATATGCTCTTATAAAGTGGTGTTGGGGTGTCAAAGTCAAAATTTTGTCATTTCAGTGAGTCTTCAAGTAAAATTTGGTCACTAGGTATTAGGTCTAGGATTGTTTTCACTCCTTCCTAAGTTTTCCAAGTATTGGTCCATGTCACCATTTGGCTGAGTCTACCATATTTCAAAGAGTTGTCATCATTATTTCATGTTCCAATGGGTCATTTTACACCTTGTTTGTGCTTGAGTTGTGCTTAGGTAAGGCTTATTTCTCCCACCTAGGGTTTTAAAGGTAATTTTTCTTGGATGTTCAAATCATCAACAAAACTTGTATCATGATTCTCATACACCTTCCCCTATCCTTAATATACCTTCTTAAACACTTCCCATCACTAATATCCCTCAAATTCATCATTTTCCCACAAACCCTAGCCTATTGCTACAATTTGACACTTTTCTAGGTTAGGCCTATGTTTTTCCCTTTTGGACCCCTTCCACTCACTCAATCCTTGAAATTCCACTTTCCCATGCTTCCTAACATTCCTCCCTACTTCCAAAAAGTTTCTCAAGAATTTATAAGCCCCTCATCCACTTCATTTCCCTTTATTTATACAAATCCCCTGTTCCACACATTGGGATAGGTTTTATTCAAATGATTCTTTTGAGAAAGAAAAGATGAATTTGACAAAAGTGAGAGAGGGTTTTGTCCATAATAGACTCAATAAGAAAAACCTACTTCAGGTTTTACACAGGTCTCATGGTTTGGGAGAAATGTCCAAACAATCATTTGCCACAAGAGAGTTGCTACCCTTCTGGAGTGACCTTGGTAAAATCAAATTTTCTCCTAGATGTAATGTCCAAAAGACTTTCACAATGAATCAAAGGATAAACAGACATAGAGAGAATTTCACTAAGCTATCATGAGCTCAATTTGGAGTTGAGAAAGACCTCCAAAAGGTGACTGCAACAGCACTCTAAATTTTGGCAACCTCATTCTGCACATTTTGAACAGTCTTGGGAGATTGAGGTTTTGACAGGGAAACTAAGCTCCAAATTGAAAAATTCAAGATGTTCTGGAAATTAGATAGGACATGCTTTCCAACGAGATATCCCACTCCTAATTTTGACATCAGGAAGGCAGTCAATAGTTGCCTTAAATTGGCATTGCGCATTCAATAGATGGTGTTGTGTGTTCAGGAGGTGGCGCTGCGCGTCTGTGGGTTGGTGCTGCGCATTGGGCAGAAGGGCTAGAAAGGCCTCAAACTTCATAAAAACTTCAATGTTTCCCTCTCTTCCCTTCATACAAGTAAGTTTTCATCCCATACTACATTTTTGGATTGCAATCAAACTCTTAAGCATAATTCCTCATGGTAAATGTGAAACCCTAAATTTTCCCCTAGTTATGCCTAAAACCCTACACCCAATTATCCCTCCTGTCACCTATCACTAAATCTATAAAATCTTTACCTATTACATTCCATAACGTCCATATCCCTTTATCCCTCTTCCCAAAATATAATATCTCAAATAGACCAAGCCCTCCCTCTCATTTTTATGATTCCTACTCCCTCATTCATTTTCTAGCCCATAAGGTCATCTCCCATCTACTCACTCCTAAATCACTCTCACTCATTCCCTTCATACAACCTCAAGCCTTGCAAACGTGGATAGGGGAGACATTTATTGCTCATGACATCTTCAAGGGTCCTCAAATTCCTCCACCAGTGCCTTAAGAAGCAGGGGGACCTTTTAGCAGTGCTCAGGTGAGAACAGATGAGGAGGACAAAGAGACTAGAACTACTGAGGTGCCCAAGACTTACATGACATATTAGAGGGGCACAAGGAGATTTTTTGCAGCCGATAGGCAAGTGTTTGCTCCATAGGATGTGGAAGGGACGTTGCCTTCTTCATCAAGCCATAGGTAAAGGTTTGCTCCACAGGATGTGGAAGGGGCTTTGCCTTCTTCATCAACACAACAGGTACAGGTGCAGTAGTTTCACAAAGGGAAGGAAAAGATGTTTGAGGAGAGTTTGATGATGAGGAGAAAGAGATGGACTTTCATATGACAAAGCATGATGAGTCGGAGCAGTGTTATACTCATCATGGCGTGGAAATAATTGACTTAGAGGCTCAGGACGAAGAAACAATAAAGGACATCATCATACAAGAAAAGGAGGCTCAAGTCCAAGCTTTGATGGACAATTTAGAGAGGGCCAAGTATGTCATCACATATTTGGAACAAGAAAACAAGTAGTTGAGTGACAAACAATTCCTCATGGAGTTGGAACTCCTCAAGGTAAAATGACAAAGTGACAAAGAGGCACAGGTCACTTTGACTCCTATTGAGAAGGAAATTGAAGATGATAGAGAGACTTGGCTTGAGAGAGTCAATTTGCACCTTGAGAAGCTATTTCAGAAGGCCAATAGAGACAATCAGATGATTAGGCACATGGCCTACCATTACAGGACCCGAAACAAAATTTGCAACATGAGGGTCAAGAAGATGAAAGCTAGGCTAAGGCGGGCTCTAAAAGGAAAAAAGGAGGAGAATAGGCTTAGGTTGCTTGCTGAAGCTTCCTTGGCTCATCAGGATACTTGATGATGGTGCTTCTCACCAATTTTGAGCAAGTTTGGAAGAAATTTTGTCATTTGCATAATTTGAAATTTTACTCACAGAAAATTTGTCGTGCTGCGCTTTTCCTAGGGGAACCCAATGCACAAATGGTTTGCATTTCTGGATTCATAGAGATTAGTACATACACCCTATGTATTTTCTAAGTTTTTGGAGTAGAAATGGTCCACCAAAAGGTCAAAAAACACCCTAAAAATGACCTTTCTGCCACTTTTTGGACACACAGAAGCAGTACTGGGAGGATCAATTTTTGAGGGGACAAATTAGCTTAACAACTTCTAGGTGTTTTGGAAAGTAGACTTGAATATCTTTCCAATGATCTATCATGAGCTCAATTTGGATGTCATGAAGACCTCCAAAGGGGACCTGAAAGTAGCGCTATGCATTGGGCGAGTGGCGTTGCGCGTAGGGAACATTTGCACACGATGGCTATTTTTCCATTTTTTCACTATGTTCATGGATTCTCTCTTATGGAGGATGTTTTACCATTGTAAATTATGACTTGGCATGTAAATGTGATGGATAATTGGTAGTAGAGGGTAGATTCATTGCATTAAATTTGAGCTCAAATGAATCTGTTTTTCACTTTTAAAGGCAAGTTGTTAAGATGCATGTATTCCTATTTCTTGTTCAGTGTTGGTTCGATTAGCTCCTCATCTTAGGGGTTCAACACTTGACGATGGGAGGAGGTTGAAACAATGCCTATATCTTCTTATTCTTTCTCATTGTAAAGGGTTGGACTCAAGTGGATGCTCAGACCTTGATTGTACATCATTTTGTAGCAGTTTAGCAAGAGATTAATAAGAATTGCAACTATTTTTATGGGATCCATGTGGCATGGATTTTTAGTACAGTTTCTTCTTTTGTAATAATATGTTAATGTGTTTTGTATACTTCATTAATCATTTCATTGCCACTAAGTGAATCCTTTCAAGTTGATAGGTAGAATTCATTACATTAGTGCTCTGCTTTGGGAAAACATTCACCATTTCATGTTTTTTGTAGTATAGGAAGGATCCATGGTTTTCACGTGCTCGTCTTAGCTTCTCACCAATCTTAAACACTCACCCCATCAAGCCCTAGAGTGCTAAACCTTATGCCTACCTTGCCCCATTGAACATCCTGCAATTTTGACCTAATTCCCTAAACCCAAACTGTCCAGCTCCTCCTGATCCAGCAAAACCCTTTCAAAATCCAATAAAAACTTTGTGCTACTATACCTAGCCTAAAATGCTTTTCCTGATCCAGTCATCTTGGCTGAGATCCTTACGGAGAGAGCCCTCTCCCGGCCTAGTAGGGCTAGCTACTTGGCTAAGCATGGTTTGTGGTTACCCTGACATTGCCTTCCTTCAGCTTGAGGTTCAATCCAGGTGATAACAAGCCTCATCTAGCCAGGGCTTTAGTCTCGCCTTGAGCACTGATTCCTTGTGCAACGCTGCATCCACCTGTTCCTTCAACTGCTTGACCTTCTGCAGCTTGGCTAGTCCCCATGTTAGCACGATGGTTTGCACTGTGCCCTTAACCTCATCGTAGCATTGTTGTCGATCGTGCACTTCTGTCTCTAGCCTTTGTACATTGGGGTCTTCCTGCAAGCTAGTCGAGACCTCAAATGACTGCTCAAATAGCTGCATGCAGTCTGCTACTACACTGTCCACCCGTGCTACCACTTCTGTGACAGCGGTCGCCCGTTGTTCCTTCACTTCTGGTAGAGTTGAAGGTTGGGTCGTCAACTATAACTCTGTAATTTGCAAGTTCAAATCCAATTGAACCCATGCCATCTCAATCCGAGTGTCGCACACCCCTGTGGCCAACTTGCAGATGCGTACCTCAACTGGGTCCTCCTCTAGAATGGCCAACTTTAGGACCATTCTGCATGCTTCCTCAATGACCTACAAAATATGCTTTCTCTGATTAGTCACCTCAGTCTCAATGGCAATGGCAGCATTTCTCTATAGGTCCATCAGCTTGTTATTTATCCATTGTTCGCTAATCACTTGGAGGGTGTGGTCTCTTAGGCCCTCAGTTCTACAATTACTCCATCCTACAAGAGGTGGATTGCTTCACATAGGAGCACTGCCAGGTTCAACCCTACTCCCTTTAGGGTGCTGACAGTGGGCTTGTTAGCCTCCTTCTCTATCGCCAGTGCTCCATCCAAGAGCACTATCACACTGGAAGTCTTCATGCGCAGCATATCGACAGCCTTTGAAGTGTTGATAGCTAGGTCAGTACACATCATGCCAACTTGCGACGTGTGGGTCTGCAACTCCTGCAACCTTGTTTGGATGGCCCCTAAGATGATCTGCTACTGCTATTCAAATTGTTGCAAGGCCTCCGCAGTGACATCCCTTACTGTGTCGCCAATATCATGTAAACCGCCCCCTGTTAGTGTGATGGGGTCCAACGAGGTCTTGGTCGCCTTTGATTTATTCCTAGGCCCTCCTTTCTCCAGCTCTCTTAGTCGCTTCAAGCGAGCGGACGTCTCCTGAGGTTTCGCATCGTGTTGTTCATCTGTTTCTTCCTCAGTATTAGGTGAAGTCAACCTCGCACCTTTGACAGAGCCCCGCTCTATCCTGTCTATCTGCTTCGCGGCCTCGCGCTCCACCTAAGCCTTATAAGTGGCCTCCTTTTTCCTCTCCTCAGACAACTGTGTCATCTTAAGCCTCGTCTCCTCCTTTTTCTTCCATGCAGCAAAATTTCTTCCACCCACCTCAAAATCTGTTGTAGAGGACCACTCAACCGGCAATTAATTAAGCACCGCATCAATGGCATCATCTGTTGCCAAATACGACAAGTCATGCCATTTCTGCGCAAGTTCCTTCCGCACCCTGATGGATACTGGATGGAAGTCAGCCTTAAATTTGGCGTAGCCCTGCATGTTGGCATACACTGTTGGTGACAATCGCGGCTTTCAATTGATGTCCATCCAAATGTTCATTTCCATCAAGATCCAAAAGATCTTGTTGTCCCTCACTTGTTGCGCATCCTTGGTCGCCCACAACGAAGCATACTTTGTTGCTTCAAGGAGGTCTAGCACGACCGAAGGGAAGTGGCTGTGCTCTGGTATCTCCCATGCTACCAGCACAATTGACAACAAGAACCACACGTAGTGGAACATCTTTCTCAGCTCCCGTGCTTTGTGATAGTTTTTGCGAGGAACTCTCTGTGAAGGTATTCTGACCAGTTGAACTGGAATCCTTCAACGCACTGTGTTGCAAGCGCGACGATAGGCGTCGGTACCTCATCAGCATGACACTTCCTCATTACCTTCCCCACTAAGATCTATGTTGCTACCTTTGCAGTGGGGTTGCAAATACTGGATATAGCATATCCGCACGACTTCTTCACTAGTTTAATTTTTCCTTCATTGACTCCGCGAGAGCTTGTTCGCCACTTTTTCCACCAAAAATCATGGCCAGATTCTCTCCTATATATGGCAGTCGCGTTATTCGATGAATCAACCTATCTGTGATGGGTATTGGCTCCTGTAGCCATAGACACCCATGATGCACCAAGCACAGCAACTACTTGATGACCAAAACTATTACCGAAGTGCGGTTGTAGTGCGGCACACAAAGCAGGTTGAGCAACCCTACATTTTCTACTCCCTTGAGCCACCTCCGCAACTCCAATGTGGTTGTTAGGTTCCTATACCAATAGGATTCATAATTTTGAATGACTGAGATTAAACCTTGTAATATGTACATACCTTTTCTTTCTGCAAATGTTTTCCATATTTAAAAACAAAAAACAAAATTGAAAAGAGGGTATGTCCTAAAAGAAAAATCAAAGGACAAAAAGAAAAAGAAAAGGTCCAAAAAAGTGAAAAATTTGAACCCCAAAACAAAAGACCATGAAAGTGTGCAAGTCAAAATGCCACTACTATTTACTTTTATGCATAATAATGATTGTGTGCAGCTTGTTATTCATGCCACAATCCATGGTAATCA
>APFE030581417.1:0-13273 GCA_000404065.3 Pinus taeda
GGATCATGGCTTTAACAACCTCGATGATGGCCTTATTCTTCCTCTTAACAAACCCCATTTTGTTGCAGGTTTTAAGGAACTGTCAACTCTTTCTTAATGCTTGCCTCTTTGCAAAATTCCTTGAACTCATTTGAGGTATACTTACCCTCATTGTCCAACCTAAGGACTCTGATCTTCCTCCTAGTCTGGTTTTCTATGAGATCTTTGAATGCTCGAAACCTATCATGTCCCTTCTCAAACACATTTAGTAATAGGGTGCTGCTACACAATTTTGCACAATTTTGACTAAAGAAGAGGGCCCCACGCTTTCAACATAGGGACTTAGGGGCCAAATCGACTTTATCTAGCTGCTAGTGGAATGTGGGGGCCACCCACATAGGAGTTTGAATTAACCATTCGATATGCATGGAGGGAAAATCGAATGGGTGGATGGAGGGGCCCACATGAGGCTAAGGGGGGCCAAGGAGTTATAAAGAGAGATTAACTCTCATTTTGTTTTTCATATTTGACATTTGCAAATAAACACACATTTGTTCACTCTGTTGTTTAGTGAGTCTACTGACTGTTTAGCCACGAGTCTCTCACGCGGGAGATTCAACCTCTACTTCAAGGGACCATCTGTGCCCGCCCTAGGGAGACTGTTCTACAGGTGTTTTCAGGAGTTCCGGGGTAGTGACACACATCAGCAACAACACAGAGGAAGCGAGTGCGTATTTCTAGGTAGTTAGGATTCACGTAGAGGGAATTTGAGACTAGCAGGGATCACACAACTTACCGAGAGGTGAGGGAGTTGAGGTAGCAGCATTGGACATGCATTTTCGCTGGAGCTTTCAGCCAGCTGAGCCAACATTCCAGCAATTCACATTTCTGGGCTGAGAGACAATGCAAAGGCCACACATCAGAATTTCATGGTGCTTGGAGAGTAGCTAGGTTGGGCCAAGAGTTCATTCGAGGAGTTAGGAGTTGGATAGCAAGGGCAAACCCAACATTTTGGAGGATTTTGCAGGTGGATTTGTAGCTAGTTTCTAGCAGGTCAAATTTTGCAGGCATAACTAGGGTGAGGCTCCAAGGGAGTTGAAAAACCAAAGTCAAAACCAACTAAAATCCCTTCTGGGTTTTGGCCAAGGAGTCTGAGGTTAAAAGGATATAATTTTATGGGTGGTTTTAGTACCCATTCTAGCCATTCAAACTTCAGTAGAGTAGCAATTTTTGGGCAGTGTAGTGTAGAGTGGTGCAGTAGTTGGGCAGCCTTCAGCTCAGCCCTTTTCCTACTTGGTCTTGGTCCTGCTTGTCCGTTGAGACAAGCTCAGGTGCACCATTCCATCATCTATTGTATTTGGCTTGCATAAAATTAATAAAATGGCTCAAAAGTTCTCCATTTACAGTTTTTATATGGGTGTTTGCTTAACATTTCGTTTTGTATTTCGTTGCATAGAATATTTGTTGTTATTACTCCTATTCCCTATTTAGGATCATTAAAATGGTATCAGAGCATGATCTTGGCCCAGTTGTTGGTAACTAGTAAGATCATGGGAAATTTGGGCATGTATGCACAATGACGAGTTACACCGTACACTACCCATGGCTCAAGGGAGATTTAGTATGTAGGAATTCTAGGGTGGAAACCGTTGGAGCGATGAGAGGTTGGCTCAGTTGAGGAAGGTGTCAGACCAGATCCATCCTTGTCCTTACAACATAAACACTAAAGGTGCACAATCCGTGGGAGTACAACCATCTACACTATGTGGGGAAAGCAAACAAAATCAGGGCACCAAATCTCCTAAAAAGGAGCAGGTAGGCCAGAGACAGTTAGAGGATGAGTCAAGGAGACGATTTTGCTGGTGGAGACTTGGTCTTAGACATCAGGGGCATGAGGAGGAGATTGAACATGAGGTAGAGAACACGCGGGAGTGTGAGGATCACATTGGTATACCCAGTGTGGCACAAGAGTCACCATTGTTGGAGGCCTCTTTCATAGCACTAGTTGACAGCTTGGGGGAGAAAGTAGAGCATACGCCCATAGGACCATCCATTAATGAGGTGCCAGGAGAGACAAACATGTCCAATGTTGAGAAGGTGACATTCGTTGTTGAGATATCCAGGGTCGTGGCCGAGTTTTCAAGTGATAGCAACGCATGATAGGATGATGAGGTGCCGAGAGACATCACCACCCTGATGAGGAGCCGATAGGTATAGAGGCACCTAGATCTATGATAAAGTTGCGGGATGACAACCACCTACAACATGGAGAGCACATAAAGGGGCATGAGCTAGTTATGGAGGGGCAGTTCGTGACTCATGTTGAGCCCATGGTAGAGGAGGACGAGCAGTCTTCTTTGGGTTCCACCACTGACTTAGAGTTGATAGATGCATAGACCATCAACCGAGTTGCAGTATTTCTAGATAACAACCATCTTTGGGCTTATATAGATCATGCTTGCAACATTGCTAGACTACCTTTGTACCACAGAGAGAGAGATGTAGAGACTCCTCGACAAATTTTATGTGTTGACCAGGATGGTGAGTTGAGGCGACATGAATTGTGCAGGGTGCAACACTCGCAGGATGGGGGGTTTGTTCTATGTGCTAGTGTTTGTGCATTCGATCCCTCTCTTGGGGTTGGATAGCCAGAGATTTTGAGTTGGTACCTAGTGGAATGGGCTATACTCATGGATATGGTCGTAGTCCGGAGTAAATTTTAATGGAAACTCTCATACATTGAGGGTGATGGAGGCTCAGGTTGGCATTGGGATCTAGGCAGGGCTTCCTATCTGATATCAAACATGCGGGATGGTTATGGCATTAATGAGGTAGTCAACCCCGTGCCTGAGCACATGCATTCGTTAGGGGAGTTCTAGTTGATGCTAGTGGCCAGGTGGTTTGTGAGCAGACTCCATTGGTTGTTTTGGCATGTTGGTTGCACATCGGGGCGCATGATGATTAGCATTCTCTGGTAGGAGCTGGTTGGAGGAGGTGGCATGGGTATGTCACCAGATCGGATATTGAAGGGTCACAGAGGATTGGCATAGCAGAGATATCCCCCCTAGCAAGAGTGGAGTTAGGGTGCTCAGGTCTACCACGATGGATAAGGGGACATGACGCATGTCATGGTGGAGTCACTATCAGAGCGGCAGACACTTTGGCACATGTGGGATACAATATGTTACAGGGTGGTATGATAGTAGGCAATAGTACACAAGACTGCACAGATTTAGGTCGTAGCGTCCAGTTTTTTATAGAGGGATGTGGCCTGATGCATACAAACCCAATTCTAGGCCATAGCACCCATTGGTGTGTAGTGCAGTGAGGAGCAGTGGCTTGCAGACGAGCATGGAGATACATGGTGCTATACCATAGCATGCCAGTTGACACTGTGGGGTAGGAGGAGTGACTCACATCGCATTGAGGACGTGACGGGAGTGACAGGTGCAGTGACACAGGCAGGACATAAGACAATACAGGATGGTATGGCTGTAGTTGGGGGTATTCAATGGTGTACAGAGACAGGTTGCGATATACAGTGGCATGTTGACGAGTGCGGTGATACTGGGTGGTATGTAGTGGCAGATGATGTAGTGCAGTGGGTGCTTGGAGTGTTACCTCCAAGGAGACTTATGGACAGGGGCAATAGGTGTACCATTGGATGCATCTCACCTAGGATTGATGAGGACATGGTTGAGCATTTGGTGACACCATGTTTAGCGGAGATAGGGCCTAGAGGGGAGTGTCAACAGATACAAGGCAGAGACAGGGACGTCCATAGGATTACTCTTGAGCACTCTGGCAGACTCTTGATCATACCCTTCGGTACATACCCACCCATCCTCCTCCGGTGTTGCTTACAATCACATAGTGTTTGGTTGTTGCCCCTTGACACTCTCCATTTAGGCAGCAAGGCATGGGAGGCTCACCCTAGGCAGTTGGATGAGACACTGCATGTCATGGGCTGGGAGGAGACTCCCCAGTTGAGACACTTGGTAGGTGCCTGAGTTGACAGATACATGCTTAGGGATAACATGGTTGATTGTCGAGGTATCATATGTTCCACCCCTAGGCTCACACTTGGGGAGGTGACCGAGAGGGATTTGTATGGTGCTTTTCCATCTCGACAACTTGAGACATTAGGTGAGCATGAGGTGCGAGGGATGGTAGCCCTTATTAGCAGGATGATGCCTAGGCTTCCAACAAGACCAGGGCACATCATTAGGAGTTGGGATAGTAGATCTTTCTGTGTGATTTGGTAAGCGTGGAGAAATTGGTTATTCGCAACACGTGTTCTTGATGCTTGGTGCCTACCTAATGGATACCTACAAGATTCAAAGACAGGGAACGAAGGAGTCCCAACAGCTAGCAGCATATCACAGTGATAGGCAGAGAGGATTGGGGGTTGTGGACCTCTAGTATGGTTATGGGATCCAGGGATCCAATGGATTGGTGGGATACTCCACTCCTCAGTGAGCATGGGTAGGATAACAGGCGAATTGATTCATTCACAGGAAGACACATGGTGAATCACCGAAGCCCTCACCATAGGGCGAGGTAGATTGTTGTTCAATATTGGGGCCAACCATGGAGGGATAGGCGCTGACATTATTGGGTTGCTTTGGCAGGTTGGGCCTAACCTTGATCATCGCATAGATTGTGGCCGAGACATATGTGAGAGGAGGCTTTGTATGATTATGTTAGACAGTTAGTGATGAATGGAGTGTTGCGGGGTCAACAAGACAGTTTCTTGCTACGTTGGCCATGGGACCCTAGCGTCATAGTACTTAGCAGTTCAGATACCCATAGGGGTGAGTTGGTTTCTATAGGGGAGGGTCATTGAATCGAGTTTCAGTGATTCACTAAGGGCATGGGAGACTTCATCAACATTGCATAATGACCAGCAAGAGGATTTTAAGAGGAGCTCATGCAGGAGAGGCTTCATTCACATAGGGATTGAGTTGTATCTTCAAGGGCCCACAACCAGAGTGTATGGGGTGGACTATTCGGTAGAGTAGCTTCATGAGGATTTGGGTAGAGTTTTACATCATCAGGACACTCTACTTATTGGTGATAGACATAGTGGTTCTAATGCCCATATCTGGTAAGATAGTGAGTGGAGCAAGGGGGGCTTCACATTGATCAGGTTGGCTTGGGATCCTGGTATCAAGGGACTCCTTCACTATAGGATAGTACAACGATCAGGGACGATCCAATGGCACATTTGGGACCCTGGTGAAGTTGCAGTGATAGAGGGGGTCCATAGTCAGAGAGGGTCTTTTTTCAGGCATTGCTTGAGGACAATCAATGTTTGGTGCATTGGAAGAACTTACTAGATGAGGATGCCACCTGGGAGGGTGAGCATATTTTGGAGCACCCAATTTTGAGGTTGCTTGAGGGCAAGCAACATTTGGAAGAGGAGGACTGTCATGTCCCTTCTCAAACACATTAGTAACATGGTGCTGCTACACAAGTTTGCACAATTTTGATATAGAGATACATATTACCAAGTCCGATGGTGGATATAAATATATGTCACAAACCTATATAGCAAAGACTATGGTATGTGGGTTTAATGCAGGTTCAATGAATAACGGAGTTTGTTGATGCCACATATATGCACCATGACACTTGCCATCGAACTGTCGGGAGTAGGTAACGAGCAGGTAAACATGTCACAGGTCAAGATGTCGGAGTTAATGTGGTTGCACAACACAGTTGGATTATTGCTCAGTTAACAGGCAGTTATGGATGGAAAGGGACACCTATGGTCCAGTCAACTTGCCAACGAGCCATCGGAGGAGGAGTGTAGTTACGGATGGCATGAGGTGGATGCTAATGAGCCGTCGGAGGAGGTATGTCGCAGGGGTTCTATGCCACCATGCCATGGAGAGATGACAACGCACCACGCACCACTGATGTGCTAAGCCATAGGGGAATGCCAACCGAGCAGCAGATGACCACCAAACTGGACCGTAGCTAGCCTAATCGCCAGAAGTCTCTATCACATGGCAACAGGTTCAAGTGCCAAAGGTTTAGGCATAACCGTCGAGGTGATGCTTCGAAACTTTGGTAAAATGAATATGCAGAGGTTAAAAACTATATACTAACCATTGTTGCACGAATAATTCAAGTGCTAGGTATAACATAATGTTTATGGTTGTTGAAGAGTCCAGAGTCGAGACCTCATTTGATGTTAACGCTAATGACCAATGAAACTATAGGAGTTAGTTTTAATGTAAATTCATCATGTGCTAATAAAAGAATTAGTGACATAGATTTGAAACTATATACATTATGTATCAACCATCGAGCCATTTCATTTGGCCACCACTTAATTTGGTAAAACAAATCATGCTAAACTTAGCATTAGTCCACCTTATAAATGCTTCGAGTGAATAAGCATAGGGGGAGAAAAAAGTTCCAGCCTTGGCAAGGAGAAGAAGAGAGGCATTCCAGAGCCCATCCATGTCTTTTCTATTTCAGAGGTGAAACCTTTTAGGAAGGAGACAAGCATATCCAGGGTGGAAGTTGCGCTTCAGTTTTGAGCGACAGCTCAGCTTCAGAGTCAGAGTTTCAATATCTGCATGCAGATGCTCTTTTGAGGGTTTCTTGGCCATCCTTGGGCCTTTTCAGGAACGGAGATATGTGTTGGAAAGCTGTGACAAAAGGCTTTCTTTCTATAGTAACCAGCATTGCCTGCGAGCCCAGTTCAGTTGGTGAAATCTTTTGTAAAGAAACTCTTTGAAGCATTCCTAATAAAAATGGTCACCCATTCGAAGTGGACTCGAAGACGTAGTCCAGGAGGGACAAACTCTGTCACCAATGTTTGCTATTGTTTGCATCTTTGATTGCTGTTGTTAATTATTCATTTTTAGTTCCTTAAGTTTGATGATTAAGGCATAAACATCACTTAATTATCCGTATTCACTCACACATGTGTAACTTTAGTTAATTGGTGCAATTGCTCAAATAATCAATCCTGTAGATTTCAGATCATCCTCTCTCATGCTGCCAAATTACTTCTACAATCCCATCATATGATGAGATGCTCCACTGTCCACGAACCATGCATATTTATTAATAGTTCCGGAAAAACACGTCACTGCCTTGAACTCCTTCTCGAACTTGTTGGTAAACTTGCTCACTTTTGAGTCTATTGATGTTGCAACCTGTGACTTCCCTTTTCCATTCTTTTTGTTTGGATAATAACTTGCATAGAGGCCAAAAATTACTCCTACAATCCCGTCATATGATGAGATGCTCAACTATCCATGAACCATGCATATTTATCAGTGGTGCTAGAAAGACATGTCACTACCTTGAACTCCTTCTCGAACTTGTTGGAAAACTTGCCCACTTTTGAGTCTACTAATGTTACAACTTGTGACTTCCCTTTTCCATTCTTTATGTTTGGATAACGACTTGCATAGAGGCCAAATTTGTGACATTCAAAGCATTTCACTTTGTTCATGTCCTTCTTTTCTCCCGCTTTTAAGGTATTCTTTCCTCTTATGTTGTTCTTCCCCTTTCCCTCCCTTGTCTGATTAGCAAGAGCAAGGTTTTCATGATCATCTTTGGACTAGCTCCCATGAAAAGACTCCTTGAATCTCCTCCTAAATGAAATAATCCCATAACCTTCATGATCATCTTTGGACTAGCTCCCATGAAAAGACTCCATGAATCTCCTCCTAAATGAAATAATCACATAACCTCTCCTAGTTAGATAGGTTCTCTCTTGCTATGATCCCTTTGCTAAAGAATACCCATGGCTTTGAAAATCCATTTAAGGTTGTCTTGACCAACTCATGAACTCTTGATTTGATATTGTCTCCCCATCTATAGCCAACTCATAACTCATGAACTCTTGATTTGATATTGTCTCCCCATCTCTAGCCAACTCATCTTGGACCTGTGTGATCTTGGTGAGATATGTAGAAACTATATTTAACTTGGACATCTTGGTGTTCCACAACTTCTTCAACACCATTTTCATTTTTGAATTATCACTCTGATGTAACTAAAATCCTCCCACATTCTTCTTCAACAACATTTTATTTTTTGAATTATCACTCTAATGTAACTAAAAGCCTCCCACATTAGAACTTAGTCAGAGCCTCCAACATTTCCCTGGCAGATTTCTTCCTATAAAGATGAAGGATCACGTGATCTTTCACCCTATTCAGGATGATTCTCTTGTCCTTCACGTCTTTTTGGTTATGGGCATACAGTTGCATGTCCTTTTGGTTATGGGCATATAGTTGTGTTGTGCAACATCAGTAGGAGGGGTGAGCACCCTCCAATAGGTCTTCAAACCTTAACCCATTTGCAACCATCCTCACATCTTCCAAATCAAATACTCAAACCCCATAAAATATAATTGCTGAAAAATAAATTATTTTTTTGGTGTAACCCTTTTGACAAATTGATATTCATTCTCCTCAAAGTCTAAAACTTTGATACCATGTTAATTTTTATACCATAACTAATTAAATTTTCCTAACAATTTATTTTATACCCAAAAAGTATTTCACCTAAAATTGTTGAAAATTGGTATTTAACTTCACAATTTGCAGTGGAATTAAACTAGAAAATCAGTCACAATAACAACAATTTGTCCAACAAATTCTCATGAAAATTAGGGCTCCTTTACCAAGGAAAATAACCCTTGGAGAATACATAGAAAATACATCATTTTAAAAATAGGAAATAGCAACTCCTAGAAATTTCGGTCTGCTAGAAAATTCGATTTTCGGCCCTTAAAAACTCAACTCTTCCTCTTGCAATTCAACCTTTTCTTTTCCATCTATACGGTCCTCTACACATTAGAGAAATCGACCTCTCTCTTTTAGGTCGTGCTCAATCCTCCGTTGGAACATGGCCTCCTCACAAAATTCACCCTCCTCTCTCTCCAAGATCTTGGCTCCTGAATTCTTCTTGTTGAAATTTCCTTGCTGCACCCTTTTCTTCTTCTCTTCAATTTTGAGTCTTTCACTTTCTAGAAAATTGATCTTCCAAGAATAATGTGTCTTTCACCTCTCCCTTAGACTTGTTTAATAATTTCATTAAACCAAATCCCTAACCCTAATCTCCTAGGTACTGATGAGTGGCTAGGATTAGATCATAAGCCTCACTTGAGATCAATGGTAGAGATTCGATCTAATTCCATAAATTGCAAACATTAATAAAGTAAATTAATTAATGTACTTTTCCTAAGTTAGACTTGGGAAAGAAATCATATTAATCACTTACTCCTCATGGGTCATAATGTGTCTTTCACCTCTCCCTTAGACTTATTTAATAAATTCATTAAACCAAATCCCTAACCCTAATCTCCTAGGTGCTTATGAGTGGCTAGGATTAGATCATAAGCCTCACTTGAGATCAATGGTAGAGATTCGATCTAATTCCATAAATTGCAAACATTAATCAAGTAAATTAATTAATGTACTTTTCCTAAGTTAGACTTGGGAAAGAAATCATATTAATCACTTACTCTGCATGAGCCATCTTCTGCATGCTTGACTCTTAACTGTCTTCTGCATGCTCGACTCGCAGCCTATGTAGAGGCCCTTGTCCAAGCTATAATTGTCAACAATCATGTTGGTTTGAGGTGGAGGTCGCACACATGTTTGCCAACCTTTACCCATGGTAGGTGTGGCCACTAGTGAAGGTCCCACGCATGTTTTCCATCCCCTACCCATGGTACGTGTGAGAACTTTTGGTGGTCACTTGTCCAAGCGTCCCTGCTTTATAATTTGCTCATTACCCCTGGCATTAACATTGATATATCTGAGCAATACCCTTAGAACAACAACTAAAACAGATTTTGTTTTTTAGCTAGACAACAAGGAGATAAAAAGCAAGCAACAAAAGTGACAAATGCATACGAAGATTGAATCCATTGCTATATCTCTATCTCTATTTTTACTTGCTATGATTCTTCCAATTTGCCGCCTCATAATTAATGTGAATTTTAGCCATTGATACTGGTAAAGGGGAAAGAACCTATTTGTGATCCTTTTCTTGTGGTTAATATGCATAATAATTATATCATGAGGGTGAATGGTCCTTCTCCTTGCTTAATTGTAAGATGCATAACCATTATATCATGAGCGCGAATGGTCTTTCTCCTTGCTTAATTGTGTTGGTTGAATTTAGAGTGACTACATTTATATGTCCCTTGCACTTGTGACAGTTGTTACCCCTAGCATCAACAGTTTGATATTTGGGTATTTAGGTAAATTAGTTACATAAAAATTATTTGGTTATTTGAGCAAATTAGCTGTTATCACTTAAAACCACAGTTCACCTATGTCCAAAGATTCATATAAAAAAAATTGGTTTAAGTCAATAGGCTTTTAGGTGTATCACTTTGAAGTTAGTTTTTCTAAAGATATTGATGTGATTCCTTGTAAAAAAACCGTTAGATACCCTCCCTCATTATAGTTAAAGCATGTCTTGTCTTGATTGCATCATTCTGATTTTGCGCAGTTTCGCAGCGCGATCTGATTGGCTAATTTAGCTGCGCAATCATTTTCCACCTTTTCGCAGCATATCATTAAGCAGCCATTTCGTAGCGCGGGGTGTCATTTCATAATTGTCTGCGCTACGAAATCAGGGATTCGGGGTTTTTTGCAGCATATTTTCTTGAAATGTCAAATCTTGAGAGGTGAGTCATTAGAACCATTCATATTTTGTCAGTCAATGTCCTCTCCAGGTCATGATAGGATTCATTCCGCCATCAGATTTAGTATCACGCACATGACAATTATTTTAAGAAATCTTATGAGGTATGGTAGTGTCATAATGTTTATTCATGATGCATTAACGTGCCTGTTCTATGATGAACGTTTGAAAAAAACGCAAAAAAGCCCGAGTTTTCATTTAAAAAGGGATCATTGCAAGCGAGCCTGCATTCCAAAGCCGAAGCTGTTGTGTAAATTGAAGTTGCTGATTAGGTTCTTTGTGTAAAGATATTTTGAGCGAGATGGAGAAAAGAGAGCATAGATCCGGAAAATGTCTGAGAACCGAGCCAGAAGGACTTGATCTTACGCTCAAAGATGAAGGGGTAGCACGAGCTTTTAAAGAGGCTGGGTGCTGGAGGTTCTATGAAAAATTAAAGGGTGGACACACAGAGGTAACTAAAGCCTTCACATTAAATTTCACTGGCTTAAATTCTAAGGTTGCATTGCTAGAGTTCCCTGTGTCCCCGCAAGCCATTTCTGCTGTCACCGAAATTCCAAGAAGTGGACAAGAATGGTTCAAGAATTTTAAGTTTGACATGACTCCATGTAAGGAGTTTCTGAAGGATCAATATGCAAACGAGGACCTTACTAAAGCGGTACCTAGGAATTATATAAAAGAACATTATGCTCTGCTCCTCACAGCCATCCAGAAATACCTCACATGTGAGGGAAGGTACACCAAAGTTTACTCTTATCACTTCAAACTCTTGCTACATTTCATAGGGAAGGCGTCAATAGACATCCCTTTTTATTTATTCAGAAGTCTTGGTAAAATGTGCGACAAAGTTCAATTCAAAAAGGATAATCATGAAACTTCTCTTTTCCACCATGGTTTAATTAAGTTGTTGGTGTTAGATAGCTTGCATAAAATCGGTAGGGATTGGGACTCTTTCATTTTTATGTCTAGTTTCCAAAGCAAAACAGGTCTTACCCCATTGCCAGACAGGGAAAAAGAAAGAAGAATTCAAGAACCTACATTGGCTGAGCTTAAGAAGGAGGTTAAAGACCGAAAGAAACCCAATACTAAGCCAAGAAAATCAGAGAAACCTGTGGTCATAGAAGAGACACCCAAAACATCCAAGGAGAAAATTAAACATCAGGAAGATGCATCAAGGCCAAGTGGAATTGCACAAGTAACAGGAATCAAAACTAGAAGCCAGCTAAGCAAAGAAAAAGGAAAATCAGTAGCAGTGGAAGACAGCCCTATGTCAAAGGCTAGTCTAAAGGATTTGCTGGAGGCAATTGACTTTGAACAAGCCTCATCAGTGAAGGTGGAGCCTATGCCTATTGATCTGACCCAGTCATCCCCTGATAGCTCCAAAAAATCAAAAGCCTCAAAAAGGCTAAGGTTTGAGGAGGCTGGTAAGGAATTCATGGTCAAACCCCGAAGGCCAATCACTAGGAGACAAATCCAAGCAGCAGAGCAAGTCCACAAAGATGAGGTAGCTGCCAAGGTAATAGCAACAAAAGAAATCAGACAATTGCCTAAAGCCGAGAAGGCAGAAGAAATCAAAAGAACAATATATACCAGAGGACATGCCAAACAAATGGGAAAGCAGATAGCTCAAGCAGAAAAGGCAAAGGAAAGCAAAAAGAAGGATATGAAGGATAAAGTTCCCATTGTCAAGAAAGTTAAAACCTCATCTTCAAAGGAGAAATGGGAGGCAGCTGATAAAGAGATGGCTGATTTAGAGAAAACTGTATCAGAAATTGCAGCCATGGAGAACGAACTTGCAAAACTAAAAGCTCAGTTAGGCAAGTTAGCTGCTAAATAAAATTGAAAATATTTAAGGTCAGATATTGCTCCAAGTTTTTGTTTATTTTTCTTAAGTTAATTAATTTTTGAGGCATGTATAAAAGGAAGACAAATTAGTAATTTTGGAAACAAGAGCGAAGCTGTAACAGTCACAAAGTAATTGGAAAATTCATTGAAGACTGTAATTTTGGAAAGAACAGCAGTTTCGTAGCGCGCTACGAAACTGCTGTAGGTGACTGTTTTTTAAAGAAAAATGAAAAGTGATGCTGAGGTCATCAAATTTTGTGAAAAAGGCTTCGAGGATAGGAAGGAAATCATAAATGGTTACCAAAGCATTCAGAGAATGACAGATGTAAACTTTGTAGCATAAAGGTGAAACATTTTGGTTTTTACTAAAGTCTTCATAAAGTGACTTTATGACCGAAATATTAGGGTTTCTGGTAGGGTTATCAGAATTTTGGATTGAACACCTGTCAGTGTCCACAAAGCGTTCAGATTATCAGCAATATGGTGTTATGCATGGTCATTAAGGTTATTAAACAGCTTCAAGCACGTTTTGTTGGAAAATAAACATGGATAAAAACAGGGACCGTGAAAACAGAGTATATATCTTCACCAAATGTTGAGTCAACAACACAGTTGGAATCCAAGGCTGCCAGTTCAGTGAATGCTTTTTTCAAATACATTTCAGCCACTACAGGAAAAGCACAGGTGTCAAAGATCAGGAGAGAATCATGCATACGAGGAGATGGAAGTAGAGTTTGAATAGGAATAGGACTCTATGTAT
>APFE030581425.1:0-31238 GCA_000404065.3 Pinus taeda
AAAAACTAAGCCCTCTAAACAAAAAGGGTTGATGCTCATTAGCACTTTTGAAAATCAAGATGAAAATCACTAACAAAACAAAAATATTCACACTTTATACATAAAAAAATTTAAAGTGTCAAAAATAAGCCCTCTAAAAAAATGTGTTGATGCTGCATCAACACTTTTCAAAATCAGCATGAAAATCACTAACATTTAAAAAAAATGTTCATACTTGATACATAAGAAAATTTAAAATGCCAAAAATATGCTTAAAAAAAGTGTATTTTGGCATCACTACTTTCAAAATCGGGTGATTTTTTGCTACCTCAAAAAAACGGGTACCGGTTCACTTTCTTGTTTTATTGGTAACTATGTTGGAGTTGGAAAATGAGGAGAATGCTTAGATTTTGCTTCATAGGGAAGTGAAGTGTTGTCCACTACATGTTTTCTATTAAATCGTTAGAGTGCATAGAGATGACTCGTAAGCTATGGCAACAACCAAGAATGGGCAGAATAGAACTGTGGAATTGATTCATATACAGTTAAAGCATCTCTAAGCAAAACAAATTTCTGAATTGAGAGGGAGTGTGACCATGAAAATTGTTATTGGCAAGGTCAACCATTCTGTGAAATGAGAAATTCTTGAGAAGAGGAGAGGTTGTACCTTGCAATTCCTTGGATGAAACATTGTGTGAAACCACTTTCTATCTGCGCCGACTGCATATGACACCTTTCAACTCGTAGAATGAAATGTTAGTTTTCCATGAAGTGGTTAATGATTGAGATGGATCATAGGTGATTACAGACATAAGTCCAAGGAGAGCTTCTTGATCAGAAGCATTTCCGAGACAAGGATGCTGACGGTGTGAAAATTAAAGGGCGGAAGGAAATGGGGATGGACTGAGACAAAGAATGGAAAAATAAACGAGTAAAAGTGGTGTCCATAAAAGTGATGGAATTTTACAGATCTTCATCTTCTACTACTCTCAATAGAATGCAAATGGTTTGGGCTTCTTCGTTTATTTATAGAAATTGACCTTCGAATTCTGACTTTGTTACGTGGTGATATTATATAGATTTAGCGTTGAATTATGAATTCATTACACGCTAATAAAGAATAGAAATTCAAACCTGCTGGGCAGAAGAAATATTGTAAAATATTAACACATTCTCTTTCCAAAATAAAACACTGTAACACATCGACAAAAATATTATAGAATCCTAAAGTCCCTCCAAATTCAAAAACAAAACAACACAATAATATACCACACTTTGATCAAATTAACTAAAAAGCAATGTTTCGCTTGGCATGGGATCACTTTGCATTGTTCCACTAGCGAGCACGTGACACACACTAAACCCACAGGAAAAGCAATTTATTAGTGACCACATACATATTTCAATACTCTCCTAGCTGTGGGAACATGTTACTTGTGTCACTTCTCGTGACTCCAAGGAAAAGATTAATTAGTGAAGCCATACATAAATATTAGCGTTGATTAATTAACAAAGCCATACATAAAATATTAGGAGAAATTAACTAGCACAATCAATACAAGTGAGGCATGGGAATTGCATTTCAGTTTACAATTACCATTGTCCCATCAGCGCGACAAAAAATTATAAAATCATTTTGAATCTTCTATTCCTTTGGCGTTCCTTTGCACCTCTTGGTGCAATTGCTAGTTTTTAGATAAATTAAAGCTATAATGATAGTTGAGGTAAAGTAGTGGTTGTAAAATAATTAATACATATAATTATTTGGTTGATCGGATGGTATTACACCAACCCGCAACCAAAAATTATTTAAAAGCTAATTTTTAAATAAATTAAAGCTATAATGATAGTTGAGGTAAAGTGTTGCCCATGGGGCTTTGGATTGACGTGAATGGGTGCATTGTTAAGGCACTCCGTGTGATAGGACACTGGTTCAAATCCCCATGGGTCTTACCTACCAAAAAAAAGGATAGTTGAAGTAAAGTGGTGGTTGTAAAATAATTAATAAATATAATTACTTGGCTAATTAGATTATCTTACACCAGCTCACTTGGTGTTCGGTTGAAGCACTGTTGTCCATGATCTATATTTCTTGGCCTTCCATCATTCTCACTCTATCCTTGGTATTCCATCCTTTTTCGTTTCATGGATCTGTACTCTATAAAAGCCCATGCCAGGCTTCTGCAAATAATATAGTTTAATCTGATTATCACCACCATACCCACCAATTTACACATCGCTTTTCTTTGTTGTCGAATTGTTATGTACTATATAATAGACAAAATGAATCACTCCATTGATGAATCCCTACTATATATTTACCTCTTTTAACTATAATGATAAGGATTTAAAGAGGAAACTAAACTCCATTCATTAGTATTACAAATAAAATTGAATTTTATAAGAATTGTAAAGACTAAGATTATGCACTTGAATAATTAAATCCAAGGAAGAAGCATTCTGTTTTAAATAGTGGGGACAACTTGACCAATCAAATCCAAGGAAGAAGCATTATTTTTTAAATAGTGGGGAGAACTTGACCAATCAAATCCAAGGAAGAAGCATTCTATTTTAAAATCCATATGATAACTACACTGCCAAATGATAGGAATAAACAATAAACAAATCCATGAGAGGTTATGGTATATGTTATCAAGTAGCCTGATAATATTTTTGTTCACCTTGTAGGAATTATGAACAAATAAATGCAATTAGGAAAATATAATTAATGTTGAACCCAAAACATCAAATATTTTAATGTGTAAGATTACCAATTCTTCTTCTTCTCATTTATTATATGGATCCGTAGATATTTAGGTAAGAGATATAACTGTAGTCATAAAAAAAATCCATTGAGAATTGATATATGCCAAGATGAAAATAATTTGTATAATAAGAAAAACAAAGAGTTTCACTACAGGATTATACCTAAGTAAAACGTGCATGTCACTCCTTGGTTAAACGAGAGATATTAAGAGAATATTTTAGCATAACAAAATGAAATTGTTAAATGTGATAGTGAAAGCACTAGAGAAATTTCCATGAATTTAATTAGAATTAAGAAAAAAATCCAATACACTGTAGATTAATTGAGTCTATTCTAAATTCGACTCGCTTAGCATCAAAGGAATGGATTATGGATTTTGTACTTATCTCTCCTTTCTCATGAGGGAATAACAAGGAAAAAATAATTATACCTTGTGTGGATGGTGTCGAGATTTATACACCAAAGTCATTGACCTTCTTCACTACAATAAGCATGGTACACATATATAAATTAAGTCAACACTTGTAATGAAAGCAATTCATTTGATAATGAATTCACAAGAATTAATCATAGAAAATTGTGACATGAATATTAGCTACCGTGGAATCAGAATTCCATTCTTCTCAAGTCCCAAAGGACAGGGCTACCCCTAATTGTTGCATCAGTATTGTTAACCACTACGAAAAGGTAAATGTTCATAACAAGCTAATACAAATAAACTTGAACAAAAAATTGAAGTATCAACCCGAATTTCATGAAAAAAGAAAAAGTAATCACTATACAGGTCTTTACCTTATTCAGATTTAGCGGTCATAACTGAATGTCCATATACTATTATGTTATACAAAATCTATGACTGTGGGCAAAAGTATTTTCCCTAGGCCTGGTGGAATGACCTAAAACAACAGAAAGACAAAGAAATTGGTGTTTTCCTTAAAGTAAATAGATAACAAGATGAAGCCTACCTCGAATCCGTCGTATGCTTCGCTCCTTCCTTGGCTTGTATGCTCCAATCCTAACTCAAACCGCTATAATTAGAACCTACACAATCATATAACACAAGACAACAATCTATGAGATCTATGTAGCATCATCTAATCACTTTATTCAATATATCAAAAAGGTATTGAAATATATGAAATCATAACATCATATATAGGAAAACAAAAAGCTCTTTGCATTAATAGAAATGGAGTGAGTTACAACCAAAAATAGGTGTTGATCTTGTAGAAGAGCTTCTCCAAGTTTACTTGTCCTTTCCTTACCACAAAGTGAACCTATAGTCACCCTAATGCATGGAATAATATCTCTCACATCATCAGTGTAAGGGTATAATCAATCTCCAAAATTCGACCCCTTGCCTATGATGGCTATAAATATATAAATGAGGAAGGTAGTTCATGAATTCTTATCCTTTTACCAATCTGGGATTGAGATTCACTCTTGATGGGAGGATGAGATCAAGGGATAAGGGATGAAAACTCCAAGGTAGGATAGGATAGGATTCAAGGCTTTTATCCAAGGTAAATAGTTACAACAGATCGTGGAAGCTTCTGAAAGACGAAGCTTCAAGATTATTTTTTGTTTTCCTAAATTTCTAGAATCAACGCACCCCAAGACTAAGAAACTTGTAGGTGATCAACACAGGTGTAGAGTAGGACAACCAGGTAGTAAACGTTGGCCAATGAGGGGCCAGGGTGAGTTGGTCCTATAAATGACTAAAATAAGCTGTTTTAGGCAGAAACTCAGAGATATGAGAGAGGCATACTGAGGGCTTTGTGTATGGAGGATGGAAAAATGTTCAAACGATGTGAATAATCTTGTTTGAAGGCCTATTGACCAGATGTGATAAAATGGCCTATAACATACTACTCTGGAGGAAAATAACTCATCATAAGCATAATGATGGTTGTTAAGAGTTCAAAATACTTTGGGTTGTTGTAGAATTGTGGCCAAGTAAGAAAAACAAATTAACATAAATAAAAATCTAAATTGGGTAGTAGGGTTTCGACTTACCCTAATGAAATCCTACCATCCGATTGAACCTTGAAATCTCATTCATTCACAAGAGAAGTGCTTATAGGCCACGTGAAGTCCCATGTAAATAGTAATGTGGCATACAATTTCAATGCCAAGTAGATGGTATGGAAGTCCTTCATTAAGACATTATTTCATACATGTAAATGAATCCAAGGTTGGGTTTCATATATGGGAAGGTATGAACTTAAATATATCGTGAGCTTCGAACCAAAATAAGTTTGCACTTGGTGAAAGATACAGTTTCATTGTGTATGGGCCATGTGAAAGTTAAATATATATAAACAACCAATGGATGCATTGATGGTACTGGACCCGTCAACATGTCAAGAGATCTCCCCGGTAAGAAGTCCCAATTAGACCTCAAACCATTTGGTGTAGGATTCCTAGCAGTGGGTCGATGGTAATGTCTTGATTACAATTTTGCACCAAGGTAAGTAAGATGTCCCTGTTGGTAGTAAGGGTGTGACAGCTGCAGTAAGTCAAGGAAGGTGCATGAGAGGTTCTAACAAACCGAGGGTGAGGTGAGTGCGCCCCTTAGGAACCTATAATAGTATGCGGCTTGGAAGGAAACACACGAGCGAAGATACATCACATGCTAGAAAGCAAGTTAGCTAGAAATCTAAAGTGATGGTTAAATCAACAACACATTTTAGAAAAATTCATACATACTTATACAGAACAGTCCATACATGCATGCATAAGCAAACAAATACATATATCATTTAGAGTAAACTAGATAGCTAGAATACAATACAACATATGCATGAAATGTGCTGGCTCTGTTATATTAAGAAGTGTAAGTTACAGTCATACAATACATCCATGTCCAACCACTAGTTCCGATAGGAATGTTACAGCCACAACCACCTACTCCTCCAAATGGATATACTAACTCTATGCAGTGGAGAAGCCAAGGCGTGTTACAATATTGTTCAAGTTTTCTCTAAGATACTCCTATCGAAGCTTGGTTGACCAAAAGCCTTTACAATGAGTTATAGGGACTATTTATAGCAAAGGGTGGGGTGACACTTGACATTCCCCTTTGTGACAAATCATCTACCCTCATGACTCTTCATCTACTCTATGATTGTTACATCCAACTATCGTCACTTGAACTAAACTTGACAAGACATTACATTACAATGCACATGTACCCATGTGAGACAAAATGGCTTGAGAAAGCCATGCAAGACATCTATATGACTCGGATAACTATTCGAAGATCAACTCTTCAACATCCTCACAGTGGTCGACAGTAGGGAATTGATGCCAAGATTGGTAGTCTATGATGGTGTCCGTGTACTCCAAGGTGACATATTTCTGGAACATGATTCTTGCCTCCATAGCATCTGGGTACAATGATCAAGCTCCTCTGTCCAACTCGTCTGATAGAATACACATCATTATCTTCAGTGTGGCCGGACCAACAACATACTTGTGCATGGTGTCTGCACTGATTGACAAGTCTGGGTTGGTGGTTATGCACATCAACTCATCAAAGTATGATTCAAGCTCTAGTCAGACCTGTGCCTTTGCCTTTGCTTGGGTGAGAGTCCCAATATATGGGATCACATGTGCGTGCACAACAACATCCATAATCTTGAATACACATGCATGGGAAGCCTGCAGACTAGTGATGAGCTACGGGAGCTCCTCATAGTTCCAGATTAGACTTTGGATCCATGCCTTTAGCTCGACCGCTCTAGGCTTCATCATCCTAGGAAAGTGAAGCAGGGCTCCCTTATATCTCATCATCCATGTTTTCATGTAATTAACAACAACATGCACATTTGACAAGATACGTGCTCTTCTAACACATTGTTGTTGCCATCCGTTGAGATGAATGACTGCCTTATGCATGGTACCAAACTTGGAATACAACGCCTGCATGACTGTGTCGAGGGACAATAATTCATCCAGTATTGCCTTCTTCAATTCTTCTTGGGCTAATGCTGTAACCAATTCTCCTCCCTGCTTGGCCATCTGAAGCTCCTTTGCCATTTTCTCATTCTCAGCTATCAGAAAGTGAACACTCGAGCTAGTGGCTTCAGAATATGCTTTGGTAGCATCGACCAATGTTGCTGGATGTTTGTGCACATCATATCTGATCACTCATTCTTTAAACTACGCAGGAGATGTATGATCTTTTGGAGTTGACACTCTACGAGATTGCACAACTCTGTTGAGACTCGTCGAATGAGATGTTGTGCATCTCTCCTTCTAGCTGATCTCCAAGGATCTCAGTGTCTCCTTGGTCGCTTGGGATTTTCTCCTCTTCTAGATGAGGTGAAGTTGGTGGGTCGACCTCTTGGTGGTGAGGCATAAGGTCGATGTCTTTCTCTAACTCCTGCTGCTCCATATTCGTATTAATCTGTTCAAGTGCTCGTTCTATCTCCTAAGTGAATTCCTATTCCTGCGATGGTTCACGTTGTTTACGTGATGCCAACTGTTCTGATGAGTCCACTACTTGTACAGGCACTGTTTCATCCATCTGCACAAGTTGTGCCCCTTGTTGTACCTGTTCTTGCTGTGCTTCCTTCTCCTATCCGCGCAGCTCCGGTTCCTTCCGGAGTTGCTCCTTCAACTCATGCAACTCCTTCTTTGTTTCCTGCATTCTCCATTTCTCTCTTTGCCTTTGCGCTTTTCTCTTGTCGCGTTGTTGCCTCTTTGCATCTATAGTCATAGATACTTTCTCCACAAGTGGATCCACTCGAAATTTGTAGCTTTGCTCTTCCTCCATGCGATAAAAAATCTTCGTCTTTCCCTTGTCACGCATTGGTATGTTCACATTTGTTTTTGCTGCTACTGCTTCTGGTGCTCTCCAAGATGTTGCCTCACTAACCATTCCACAGTGAAGCCAACTGGTTCATTGAGTCTGGAGGAGTTGTAACAATATCTCCATGGGTCCTCCTTCGCCCAATGGCATGCCCAGTGGATCTAGTTGAATTGTACTCTCATGCAGTGATCCTTCACAAGATAATGCAGGTCATACATATTGTAACTTCGAAGGTCAAATGGATACTTCTTCATCTGCTCTGCTTCAACATCCACATGCTTGAAAGTCTGTAGCTCGTATAACCCGATCCACAACAGAAGAGCGGGTCAAGGTGCCTTCTTCTTCTGGTGCAACCTAGCTGTTAATCCTGCCGAGATGTGATATGCTACTTCTTGCATGATGAGTATGTCCAAGGAAAACTTCAGTAGAACATGCAGAGGCTTCTCTGTGTTGTACATTCATATGAAGGTGCTGGATGGTGAGGCATACCAATTAGCTATGTCTATCAGTGCCTACATTGTTGCCTTCGACATGCAGGTTGGATCTTGTTTGAATATCATCTTGTAAATTAGGGTGACAAAATGATCGAATATTCATGTGATAACTCCTCTGAAGTTGCATTCGGACAACATCTTTCAATAAGTGTTCATAGTAGTCTCTGCTAGTGTCCATGCCCACTTCAAGCCCGGGAACTCCTGTCGAGCATAGATTGCATCCAAGATGTAGGTGGACATGTAGATATCTACTTGCATACCTTTGGGAGGTTGTCAAGCCCTTGTTACCTGTTCCTTCAGTTGATGAGTCAACATGTCAGAACAATTACATTCTTTTCCTTGTCTAGCTAGTTGGTCTAGCGCGATCACTCAACTCCGTGGGAAGGTTTTCGTTCTTTCTTAGCCATATAGTCGACATGAAAAGATGACTAAGTATTGATACGACTTCCACAGTACCTTCATCTTGTAGACCTGGTTGGGTGTCATCCTGAATCTAGGCAACTCCTTCACCCAGTTCTTCAAAATGTCTCTAGAGTTGGCATTGCTGTTGGGTAAGCTGAAGGGTGTCTCCATGATGATCACGGGCTTTGTAATCTCATACATCTCATCATAATCCTATGCCCTAAAGGTAGTAATGTTCATGCCACTGACACTGCTCAATGTCATCATCTCACGATCAGTGTGGAAGATGATCCAATGTATCATGTCTGCGCATGGGAACGCAGGGTATCTACATGTAATCTAGTACAAGTTGGACTTTTGAATGTTCACATATACTTGGCGGTTTTCGAGGTCTTCCATAAATGTGCCTGCAAACGCATCATTAAACTCTTGCCATTTCAGCTTGATGTCCTTGTCTACAATCAACTTGGTGTCTTCATAGATCGACCGACTTGTAGACACTCGCTTAACTGTTTCTCCAGTTGCACTTCTGTCAGTGTCCTTTGATCCTCCTCTCTTTGAGGCCATTGATCCTGAATTGCTAAGAGGCGGAAGAACACCTACTAGATCTGGAGACAAAGCGACATGCATGGCAAGAAATTTGTCAGTGAAAACCAAAGAAAACTTGAGGAATGACATGGAACATACCTCGGGATTGACTGGCAAGGATTGTGCAATTTCTTCTGGGAAGCTGGCTGACTCACTGCTAGAACTATGTAAAAGGCAGTTGGGGTTGTCTGGGGAGGCTGGCTGGCTATTGGATTTGTGCAATGTAGAATCCAGGCTAGCCTGTTGGCTGTTGGAATTGTGCAATGCACAATTTTAGCTGGCAGTGGTTGCAGGCCTAGTGACTGCATTGCACAATTTTCTGGGCCAACAATCATTGCCCCTCAGAATTGTGCAATGAAATATTGCAGGATAGCTCTTGGGGAAAAATGCAAATTTCCTAAGCGGAAGACAAAGCCTTCCCTCTTAGGATTGTGCAATGTTGTCTTGGTGAGGCAAAGTTTGGGCCAAGGTTGCCCAGACTTGCCGACGGGAAACTGAAAGAAAATGTGATTGTGAATGCATGGCGATACTGAGTGTAAGCAAGAGTGAATGATCGTGCATGCAAATATTGAATGAAATATTTAGAAAATAGAACATCATGCATGTCTGTGAAGCGAGTCGCTGAATCAGTGACTGTTCGTGCAAAATAGTTTCATGCATGCAACAATAGTGAGATGCTAACGAAAACTAAATCCGTGCTAGTACAAGCTAGTATGCATGTAAACGACAACAAGCGTTCACAGAATTCAAGAAAACATCACCCACACAAGTGAAAACACAAAAAGTGACAAAATGCTGCAAAAGATAAGTTAAGATCAATTACCTGTGAATAGCTGAGCTAGATGTGTCGGAGAGTCTTGGATGTGCTGTGGTATGTCAGAGCTCCAAGATCAATGTGAAGAAATGATCTCTGATGCATCGAATAAGTAATTTTGAAGCTCATGACGTGCACGCCACAAATCTAGGAAAAAAAACACTTGGAGGAAAGATTCTAAAATGATCTTTGCATGTAACCTCCAACTGCTAAAAATAGCTCCCTAAAATCTAGGGATTTTTTTTTTCATGTTTCTTTTTCTATTATGGGAAGAAACAAGCCATGCATGCAAGTGAATTTTCCTTGGTCTTGGGTGGAACCGGTCAACTCAAATGCACATGCAATAGTCTATTCAGTTGGGAGGAAAAAATGTGCATTTCTAGGAGGGAGCTAGGCTAATTGCCCACGAGATTTACACAATCTCTAGGCAGAGTAGCTGACTGTTGCCCAAGATTTCACAATTCATGGGTTAAGCAACCCTGCTGGGAGGAATTGTGCAATTTTCTCTGTGAGGCGTGACTAGCAGATTTGCGCAGTTCTGGAGCCCAGTAGGCTGCCAGACAGAATTGTCCAACTTTTGGAGGGGAGGCTGGTTACCCTCTAGAATTGCGCAATTTCTTGAGGAAGTTGTTCAACCTACAACTAGACCAAGTCCGAGGAAATAACCTGTGAGGGGGATGCAACAAGCTCTCATGGATAGGCTGTCATTCTCTAAGAAATCACTGAAGCTTGTGTACTTGACAAGGCAAGACATGCTGCTGTGAAAGGTTGGTAGGGAGGCTTCAAAATGAAGCTAAGGAAAAATTTTGGAGGGTGTTGTAGCCGCTACAACACTTGGTGACACAGTAGTAGAACTCCAGCTCTTTGAAAGGTCCTTGTTCGTGAAAACCAAGTCTAACAACTCCGGAAGTATTGTTCAGTTCTTAGTTCATCTTGGTTTCCACACTTGCTTGATTGTAAGATGTAGCATCTGCAAAGCTCTTAGTCGGTTGACACACATTCCAAGACAAGGCAACACAGTTGTTTCGATTGGGGTTGAGGGGAATATTGGTGCACAAGAAGTACAATCGTTAGAGTCTTAGTTTCATCCCTGGTGTTGCTCCACTGCCAGCAGGCCTAAACAGTACCCCGATAGAGTCACATAGGAACAAAAGCATCGCTTCATTGCTAGCGAGCCTGTTCAGTACCCCGATAAAATTACTTGCATCACCTCTTTGTGCAGGAAGCCTTTCTCTTCATTCGCCTTATTTATTTTTCTTTTTTTCAAAATTTTCACTTTTAGTTTTTTTATTTTTTCATAACTGTGCATAACACTTATTTATTTTAGAGGCAGAAGAGGGATCCCAACTTATTGAGAGCAGAAGAGGTTGTTCCTTTAGAAAAGTAGTTTATTATATACCTTTGACATGCTTGTTAAGGTTTTCCTCCTCACCTTACTCTACTTGACTGAGATGACAAGGGTTAACCCAGAAACAACTAACTAGAGTAGGTGACACTAGTTAGCACTCAAGCATTGTGTTTTCACCAAGGTTCACTTTGAATAGTACATATTTTTGATCGACGTATCATGGACTAAAAGTAATAAGTTCTTCATACACATGCAAGATGACAGATAACCAAGTAGTGATAACTACACAAGGCCTCTTGTACTTTACCGAGCTTGTTTCAAGAGTCATACATGGTTTCATGCGAAACTAACCTACAAAAAAAACAAGAAAACAAACAAGAAAACAAATTAGAAGCAGAAGCAAATGCAAAAGCAAAGTGAGTAATCCAACAAGAAAGCAAACGAACAAACATGCAAAGCAAGAAAGAAAACATGCATGCAAGCAAACAAACTGAAATAAAAAACTACTCCTACTCCTAAGCTAATGGTGCATGGGCTTGATCATGTGAAGTGATATTTCCAATGCAGCCACTGGCATAATGGTTGACCCATGTTGGTGAAGGCTTGGTCCATGAGCAACCCAGTTCTGTGAACCAACAAACAAGAAAGATATAACAATGAAGACAAACACACTTCATGTTTCAAAACGTCCACAGGACATAAGTGAGTGCAAGTACATGACATGTGATCCATGGACTTGTCACAATGTTGTGCAACACTGCGTGCAACTTTGAAGCATACGCATACTCTTAACTGTGACATGCAAGCAAACGAAAGAAACAAAGACAACTTGCGTCGTGCACGTGTGCTTGCAATGTAAGATTCCTCCAATGCATGAATGATGGGGTCATGTAGTTCGAGTGGAGGAAGCATGATTTGTGTGTGATATTGATCTTGAATGCATACAAATGAGCGGTGAGGAGCGTTGGGTGATTAAATAGTTTCTTGATCAGAAGTGAAACCAACCTCAAGACAACAAGGGCCTGACATAACCATCAGCTCGGGCTGAAGTGCCTCGACAGTCTGGGGGTTTTCGTTTTCATCATTAGATAGATCATCATAAACTGGTGGCTTCGAAAAATCAACTGCGATAGAATCATGATCATGATCGAATATGGAAGTAAATTGATCACGACGACCACGATCAGAAAAATCAATGATTTCATCGACATCCTCATGATTTGATGAATTAAATAGAGGGGTAGATGAGAAGTGAACAAATTTGTTTCCGGAAAAGGCAGATGAAAAGTCAAGTGGATTTTCAATGAATAACTCATCCTCCCCATTGTCAGATGATGGAATGACATCTGATGTGTCCTGCGAGTGACCAACAATGGGTTCATCCCTAGATGAAGATACACATGCGAAATTATGGATGAAAGGTTCATCAAAAATGTCATGAAAGAACAGAGGAGGCTTAGACAGAAGGGAGCCATCCCTCGCCGAGTGTTGATGCTCAAGATCCCAGTCATACCCTTCATGAATGTTAACGCATGTTGGTTGTGCAACACCAACTCCGTCAGTGGCTTGATCCTTGTTCACAACAAGTGTAGAGTCTGGAATGGAAGAACACAAGATAGTATCATTCGGAGGAACAATCGAGTACGAAGATGGAGGTTGTGCTACAAAATGCCTATGACAACTTGATGGATTCACAGCCAAATCTGCGTGAAAATTAAGTGAAGTGATGTTGGGAGGATGTGACATGTGAATAAATGTGTGAGCATGATCTCCAACATCAATTTGCAGTGGTGGAGCTATTTGATGAGGGGACGGTGGATAGCCACTTGTGACAGTGACCACATCTGTCTGTGATTGCACAACTCCATCACTAAAGAATACTAAGTGAGGATTGAGTTCAAACTTCTTCTTGGGATGAGTAGATTTCTTAAGATAATACTCAAATTGGTCACAAAGATAGAAAAATTTCATCTGGCTCTTCGAAGCTTGAAACTACAAATCACGGAAGCACTGTCAAAAATCCATAGGCGATTCATGCGGAGCCTTCCGTTGTTGTAATAGTTTTTGGTCAAGATGTTCTGGATAAAAATGATAGAAAGTGTCTTAAATGAGATCACATAAGTGCTCAAGCGAGTGCACGTTGTTAACCGGTAGGCTACACAACCATCGATGTCGAGATTCGCGAAGTGTGTATGCAACCAGTAGACCGGTCTGTTCATCAGAACATCCATCTTCCTCATGAAGCATGGAAAGGAAGTCAAGTAAGAACTTAGGCTAGGCCACTTCGCCTTCACCATCATACGTGTATGTGGACAAGAGATCGAAAAAATCCCTCGTGATGGTAATAGATTTGGCATGCGAAAAACATCTTGGAGGGAGGAGAGTGCAAGAATCCATGATAGATATGCAAAGATTCAAAATAGGATGAGAGGACACAGCTTGTCATTTGGCCCTCCTTCTAGAGCCAGAAATGTTGATGGTGCCAGACCCGCCAACATGTCAAGGGATCTCCCCAGTAAGAAGTCCCAATTAGACCTTAGACTGTTTGGTGTAGGAGTCCTAGGAATGGGTAGTACGGTAATGCCTTGACCACGATTTCGCATAGAGGAAAGTAAGATGTCCTTGTTGGTAGCAAGGGTGTGACAGCTGCAGTTAGTTAAGGAAGGTGCATGAGAGGTTCTAACACACTAAGGGTGAGGTGAGTGCACCACTTGGAAACCTATAATAATATGTGGCTTGGAAGGGAACACATGAGTGAAGATGCATCACAAGATAGAAAGCAAGTTAGCGATCAATCTAAAGTGATGGTTAAACATACAAAACATTTTAGAAAGATTCATACATACTTATACAAAATAGTCCATACATGCATGCTTAAGTAAACAAATACATATATCATTTAGAGTAAAACAGATAGCTAGAATACAATGCAACATATGCATGAAATGTGCTCACTCTGTTATATTAAGAAGTGTAAGTTCCAGTCATACAATACATCCATGTCCAACCACTAGTTCTGATAGCAGAACGTTATAGCCACAACCAACTACTCCTCCAAAGAGATATACTAGCTCTAGGTAATGGAGAAGCCAAGGCACGTTACAATATTTTCCAAGCTTTCTCTAAGATACTCCTATCAAAGCTTGGCTGACCAAACACCTTTACAATGAGTTATGAGGGACTATTTATAGAAAATGGTGGGGTGACCCTTGCCATTCCCCTTTGTGACAATTCATCTACCCTCATGACTCTTCATCTACTCTATGGCTGTTACATCCAACTATCGACACTTGAACTTACACTTGACAAGACGTTACATTAAAATGCACATGTACCCATGTGAAACAAAATGGCTTGAGCAAGCCATGCAAGACATCACTATGATTCAGACAATTGTTGGAAGACCAACTCTTCGACATCCTCATGGTGGTCAACAGTAGCGAACTGATGCCAAGATCAATAGTCCGCAATGGTGTCTGTGTACTCTAAGGTGACATTCTTTTGGAACCTGACTCTTGCCTCCATAACATCCAGGTACACTACTCAGGCTCCTCTGTCCAACTTGTCTGATAGCATCCACATCATTTTCCTTAGTGCGACCGGACCAACAACATAATTGTGCATGGTGTCCGCACTGATTGACAAGTCTAGGTTGGTGGCTATGCGCATCAACTTGTCAAAGTACTAGTGAAGCTCTAATCAGACTTGTGCCTTTGTCTTTGCTTGGGTGAGAGTCCCAATAGATGGGATCGCATGTCTACACACAACAACATCCACAATCTTGAATACACGTGCATGGTAAGAATGTAGACTAGTGATGAGCTGCGAGAGCTCTTCATAGTTCTAGATATGAATTCGAATGCATGCCTTTAGCTCGACCGCTCTGGGATTCATCATCTTAGGCAAGCGAAGCGGGGCTCCCTTGTATGTCATCATCCATGTTTTCATGTAATCAACAACAACATGAACATTTGACAAGATACATGCTCTTCTAGCACATTGCAACTGCCATTAGTTGAGATGAACGATTGCCTTATGCACGATACAAAACTTGGAATACAATGCGCACATGATTATGTCAAGGGAAAATACTTCATCAAGTATTTCCTTCTTCAATTCTGCTTGGGCGAATGCTGCAACCAATTCTCCTCCCTGATTCGTAATCTGCAGCTCCTTTTCCATTCACTCGTTCTTAACTATCAGAAAGCGAACACTCAAGCTAGTGGCTTCAGCGTATGCTTTGGTAGAATCAACCAATGCTGTTGGATGTTTGCGCACGTTAGATACGATCACTCGTTCCTTGAATTACGTAGGAGTTATAGGATCTTCCAGAGTTGACACTTTGGGAGATTGCACAACTCTATGTTGAGACTCATCGAATGAGATGTTGTGCATCTCTCCTTCTGACTGATCTCCAAGGATCTTAATGTCTCCTTGGTTGCTTGGGACTTGCTCATCTTCTAGATGCGGTGAAGCTGGTGGGTCGACCTCTTGGTGGTGAGGCATGAGGTAGATGTCTTTCTCTAACTCCTGCTGCTCCAATCCGTATCCAACTATTCAAGTTCTCACTCTATCTCCTTAGTGAAGTCCTTCTCCTGCGATGGTTTACCATGCTTGCCTGATGCCAACTGTTTTGATGACTCCACTACTTGTACGGGTGTTGTTTCATCCATCTGCACAAGTTGTGCCCCTTGTTGTACCTATTCTTTTTGTGCTTCCTGCTCTTGTCTACGCATCCCCTGTTCCTTTCAGAGTTTCTCCTTCAACTCATGCAATTCCTTCTCTTTTTCCTCAATTCTCTGTTTCTCTTCCTGCCTTTGCACATTTCTCTTGTCGCATTGTTGCCTCTTCGCCTCTATACAAATAGTTTCTTTCTCCACAAGTGGATCTGCTCGAAACTTGCAGCTTTGCTCGTCCTTCATGTGATCGACAATCTTCCTCTTGCCCGTGTCGCGCGCTGGTATGTCCACCTCTGCTGCTGCTACTGCTTCTGGTGCTCTTCAGGATGCTACTTCATGTTGCTTCACTAACCATTGCACAACGAAGACGACTGGTTCATTGAGTCTGGAGGAGTTGTAACAATATCTCCATGGGTCCTCCTCTGCCTAATGGCATGCCCCGTGGATCTAGTGGAACTGTACTTTCGTGTATTAATCCTTCACAAGACAATGTGGTTCATACGGATTGTAACTTCAGAGGTCGAATGGATAATTATTCATCTTCTCTGCTTCGACATCAACATGCTTGAAACTCTGTATCTCCTATAACCTGATCCACAACGAAAGAGCGAGACAAGGTGCCTTCTTATTTTTGTGCAACCTAGATGTCAATCCTGCCGAGATGTGATACACTACTTCCTTCATGATGAGTATGTCGAAGGAAATCTTCAATAGAACATGCGGAGGCTTCTCCGCACTATACATCCGTATGAAGGTGCCAGACGGTGAGGCATACCAATAAGATATGTCTCTCAGTGCCTCCATTGCTGCCTTTGACATGCAAGGTGGATCTTGTTAGAATATCATCTTGTAAACTGGGGTGAAAAAATGATCAAATAGTTGTGTGATAACTCCTCTAAAGCTGCATTCAGACAACATCTTATAGTAAGTGTTCACAACAGTCTCCGCTGGTGTCCATGCCCACTTCAAGCCTAGGAACTCTTGTCAGGCACAGATTGCATCCAAGATGTAGGAAGACTTGTAGATCTCTGCTTGCATACCTAGGCGACTGTTGAGCCCTTGTTACCTGTTCCTTCAATTGGTGAGCCAACATGCCAAACCAGTTACATGCTTTGCCTTCTCTCTCTAGTTGGTCCAGCATGATCACCCAACTCCGTGGAAGGTTTCCATGCTTTATTGGCCATATAGTTGACATGCATAGATGACCAAGTATTGATATGACTTCTGTAGTATCTTCATATTGTAGACCTGGTTGGGTGTCATCTTGAATCTAGCCAGCTCCTTCATGCAGTTCTTCAAAATGTCTCTGGAGTTGGCATTGCTGCTGGGTAAGCTGAAGGGTGTCTCCATGATGATCACAGACTCTGACATCTAATACATCTCATCATAATACTATGCCCTCAAGGTAGCAATCTCCATCCCGCTGACACTGCTCAAGGTCATCGTCTTAGGATCAATGTGCCAGATGATCCAATGTATCATGTCTGTGTATGGGAACACGAGGTATCTGCATGCAATCCGATACAAGCCGGACTTGTGAATGTTCACATATACTTGGAGGTCTTTGAGGTCTTCCCCAAATGTGCCTCCAAATGCATCATTGACCTCTTGCCATTTCATATTGATGTCCTTGTCTACAATAAGCTTGGTGTCTTCATAGAGCGACAGACTTGTAGACACTCACTCAACTGCTGCTCTGGTTGCACTTCGGTCAATGTCCTTTGATCCCGCTCTCTTGGAGGCCATTGATCCTGAATTTCTAAGAGGCGAATGAACACCTACTAGATCTAGAGACAAAGGGACATGTATGGCAAGAAATCTGTCAGTGAAAACCAAAGAAAAATTGACGAACGACATGCAACGTTCCTGGGGATTGACTGACAAGGATTGCACAATTTCTTATGGGAGGCTGGCTGACTGGCTGCCAGAACTTCACAAAAGGAAGTCTGGGCTATCTGGGGAGGCTGGCTAGCTACTAGATTTGCATAATGTGCAATCCACACTGGCCTGCTTGCTGTTGGAATTACGCAATGCGCAATTTCAGCTGGCAGTGTTGCAGGTCCAGTTATTGGATTGCATAATTTTCTAGGCCAACAGTCACTACCCCTCATAATAGCGTAATGCAAGACTGGAGGACAGCTCCGGGGTAGAAATGTGCATTTCCTGAGAGGAAGACAAAGCCTTCCCTCTCGGGATTGCGCAATGTGGTCTTGGCGAGGCAAAGTCCGGGCCAAGGCCGCCCAGACCCGCCGACGGGCAACTGAAAGAAAATGTGATTGTGAATGCATGGCGATACTGAGTGTAAGCAGGAGTGAATGATCGTGCATGCAAACAATGAATGAAAGATTCAGAAAACTGAACGACATGCATGTGGGTGAAAAGAGTTGCTGAATGGACGACTGTTCATGCAAAACAATTTCATGCATGCGACAACAGTGAGATGCTAACAAAAACTGAAACATTGCTAGTACAAGCTAGTATGCATGTAAACAACAACAAGCGTTCATGGAAATCAAGAAAATAACACTCACACAAGCAAAAACACAAAGAGCAACAAAAATGATGCAAAAGAAAAGTTAAGACCACTTACCCATGAATAACTGAGTTGGATGTGTGAGAGAGTCTTGGATGTGTTGTGAGATGTCAGAGCTCCAAGATCAATGTGAAGAAATGAACTCTGATGTGTCGAATAAATAAGTTTGAAGCTCATGACGTGCATGCCAGAAATCTAGACAAAAGTGACAGTTGGAGGAAAGATTCTAAAACGATCTTTGCATGTAACCTCCAGCTACTAAAAATAACTCCCTAAAATCTAGGGATGCTTTTTTCATGTTGCTTTTTTTATTCCATAAAGAAACATGCCATGCATGCAAGTCAAGTTTCCTTGGTCCCGGGTGGAACCGGTCAACTCAACTGCACATACAATAGTCTGCTCAGCTGGGAGGAAAAAATGCACATTTCTGGGAGGGAGCTGGGCTGGTTGCCTAGGAGATTTGCGCAATTTCTGGGTAGAGCAACTGATTGCTGCCCAGGATTGTACAATTTTTGGGCTGTGCAATCTTGCTGGGAGGAATTGCACAATTTTCTCTATGAGGCTTGACTGGTAGATTTGCGCAATTCTAGAGCCCAACAAGCTGCTATGAATTGCGTAATTTTTGGAGGGAAGCTGGTTTCCCTCCAGAATTGCGCAATTTCTTAAGGGAGCTGCTAAGCCTGCAACTGAACCAAGTTCGGGGAAACAATCTGTGAGGGGGATGCAACAAGCTCTCATGGACAGGTTGTCATTCTGCAAGGAAATCACCGAAGCTTGTGTACTTGACAAGGCAAGACATGCTACCCTGAAAGGTTGGTAGGGAGGCTCCAAAATGAAGCTAAGGAAAAATTTTGGAGGGTGGTTGTAACAGCTACAATAGGATGTCAATTTTCAATGGCTAAACCCTTACATGATAAAACACTTGGTAATTAAGTTAGAATTCACAAAGAAGTGCTTTAGGGTATTTAATTATAATTAATTAATTAATTAATAGTAAATAATATATAAGTGAATTATAATTATAATTAATAAATCAATATTAACTATAATTATTAATCAATTAGTTAAACAATTTTCAATTAATTAGTTAACAATTATTAGTAATTATTAATAATTAACTATAACTAAATAACTAAATAAATAATTAATAATAACAAATTGTTAATAAATTTAGTAACCAATTAATAATAATAATTAATAATTAAACTATTTAATGATAACTCATTATAATTAAATTAATTCATTTTTAATAATAATATATGAGGTTAATTATAATAATAATAATAATTAATTATCAATTAATAAATCAATATTAATTGTTAAAATTAATAATAGTTAATTAATAATTTGTAAATATTAATTATTATTACTTATTTTTATTTTATTAATTAATTAATTAATTAACAATTAATTATTGTTTAAAAATAATCATTTTATATTAATATTAATGAATTAATATTATTTAATAATTATAATTAATTAATTCATTTTTAGTAATAAATATTAGTTAATTATAATTATAATAATAATTAACTACAATAATAATTAATTGTCAATAAATAAATAATAAATAAATAATGATTTAATTAATTGTTAATAATTAATATTATGTAATTAATAATTTGTAAATATCAATTATTATTATTATTATTATTATTTATTTAATAATAATAATAATCAATGGCATTATGGTCAACCATGGTCCAATGTCACATTGTGCTAAAGATTGTCTCAATGTTAAAATGAACCATGATCACAGGGGGCTTCACTCAATGAACCTCTAACATTGCACGTGTGTTTGTGGCATACCAAACAATACTCTTAATTTGACTACATATTAGAAAATCCCTCTAAATATCACTTTATTTAACCCATACCAATACAAACAAAATACACCTTCCCAATATAAAAAGCCCCTCCTTTCACTAGATATCGTAGGTATCCATTTTTTTATTAAATTTTTGTATACCTTTTTATATTTATATCCCTTTATTTTCATTAACAATGGTAAGGAGATTCTGCACCTAGAAAGAATAACCTAAATAATAGGTAGTTGAAAACTTGAAAGTTTCAATAAAAAAGAGACATATATAAGTTGGTTGATTTACAGATACATACTTCAGAAAATTTGAATGGAAAATACATAGATTTGAACTCTCAATTACATATATCTTCTATTGATTATTGAAAAGGATACACTACAACAGTTAAAAACAAAACCTCGATAACTAACACAATGGCACACCTTTCATCTTGCTTATAGAATAGGAAGAAGAGAGAAAGTACAATGAATATGAACACATGTAAAATCAGATCTGGTTGGACTTTGACGAATCATAGCCTAAACCAATCACCTAGTTAACCATAGTTGCAGGGTAAGAGTGCCAAGTAAGTATGTCTGCATCAAAAGATGAACTGGCGCATCGAAGCATGCATCCCTTCCTTGTGATATGTGTCCTCTACCTAAGATGGAATTTTTTCATGCATAAGTATTCTAATTGACTAAGAATCTGCACCCTCTTAGTAAGAATAGATCATGCATGCTAAAAATAACAAAAGAAAAGCTCTAGTAATATAAAAACTCCATCGAAAACTGAAATTGCTAAATTTGAAACAACATCTAAACTAGAATTAATTCAAGGTGTGACATGCATGCCCTTAGCATGCATGAACCCTCTTCCAAACAATAGTTTATTTCACTATCTCATGTGGCATGCATGTTCCCTCTACCAAGCAATTTGGTATCATTGTCTACTTCACTTTCATTCAACCTATTCATCACTAATGTAAGGAAAGGATGAAGGTTCCATACATGTTGTGTTCTTTATTACCCTATTGTTGGGAGGACCACTAGCTTAGAAACATAGATCATAGAGGCATTAGTAATGTGATGCATGTATGTTCTGGAGTAGGGCTGCTTGAGATAAGGAGTGAAAGAGAGAAGCAAGAGTAGACATGGGAAGTGGGAGTGGAAAGATGAGCGAGGAGTGACATTTTCAAAAGCTCCCTAGTTGGAAGTGATTTTGGGAGAGAATTTTTATAATATATATTTTTATATATACATATATGTCAACAAAAGCTTCTAGAATGATGAATTTGTGATAAAAAACATAAAAAAAAAATGACTAAACCATATAACATCATTCATCTAGTAGCTATAATCTTCATCAACTGTAGGTCTACAAATCACAAGTCCTCATTTGTATAGCATTTAAGGGCACACATAACCAAAGTAACATTGAGTGCAATCCATCTCATAATCGAAAATACATCAAGAAATGGGCTTTGTATGACCTCTAGCATCCAAAAAATTCATGCCACAACAAATACCTATATATCATCAAAATCATTGCCTATATTGGGATCTTTGTCATTAATATAACCCCTCTAAGCATTAACATAAGATAGAAAAAACTTAGCATATCAAGTAAATATTTTGTTTGAGTGATAGGTACATTTTTAGTAGGGTCATGATAGAGGTGTTTTACAACCAATGTCACTAACATCAAATTACATAGAGGGATTAGTACTCTTGATTAAATACCAGTTCCATACCCTAGTACATGAAAAAATCCAATGGGAACATTGCAATCCCCCAAATCCTGAAATCCTGAAAAACTAATAAGTTTACTGGATTTTGAGTGATACCTAAAATTATACTTTCTCCATATGAAATCTACTGAGGTCGGAACCACTCTCAAACATCCCGAGTTATTTCATGGTAATGTTAAAAATTTAAGTAAAAGGATGAAAATTAAAGATAAAGGATAATGTCACTTTTACCATGAATTGCATGCCAATACTAGGGTCATAGGTTCGAATATTAGGCTACGATGAACCTAATATTACCATATATTTTTCTTTCTCCCTCCCACTATCAATACTCCCACAATACTCCCAAACCTCTATTTCTCCATCCCACATCTTTTTTGCCTCTGCATCATGGCCAATGTATTATATAAATAATACCTTATAATACACATATTACTATACATATAAAAACCCTTTAACCCCTTCTTATTTGCTCAATATATTATTTCATGTTTCCCTCATTTTTATGCTCCAATATGAACGCACATGATATGGTATTGCTTTTTCAGTGAAGCCCTCCTGACCATGATAAACCATGTTTTTTTTAGGGTTTATAATATTTATCTTAGGGTTTATATATCTTGGGTTTATAATATTAATCCCTTGGGTTTAATATTAGTCCCTTGGGTTTATAATCCCAATATGACTGGTTTAATATGGCTGATTTTCATATTGAGAAAATATTTGTCCCAATGTAATGTTGGACCATGAATATAAAACGAAGGGATTTATATTGAATCTAAGGATTAATATTCTAAATCCTATGAATAATATTATACCCTAAGAATGTGAACCCTTTTATTAATAAACTGAAGGGATTGATATTAAAAACCCAAAAGAATAATAAATCCAAGGGAGTAATACTAAATATCCAAGGGAATAATATTAAACCTAAGGGATTAATGTTGTAAACCCATTTATGAAAATCAACAATGGTAAACCATGGTCAACCACGTTTATTTTAAGGTTTATAATATTGATCTTGGGGTTTAAATACCTTGGGTTTATAATATTATTCCCTTGGGTTTATAATATTAATCCCTTGGGTTTAATATTATTTATATGGTTTATAATATTAATGCTTGGGTTCAATATAAAATCATTGTGTTTATAATCATGGTCAATGATGGTTTGATGTCACATTATGACAAAAAATTTCTCAATATGAAAATCAGTTGTGGTCAAACGTTACATTGTGACAAATATTTTCTCAATATGAATATCAACCATGGTACAACATCGTATTGTGACAAATATTGTCTCGATATGAAAATCAATCCTGGTTAACCATGGTCAACCATGGTCCAATGTCACATTGTGACAAAGATTGTCTCCATATGAAAATCAACCATGGTCAACCATTGTCAATCGTTGTTAACCATTGTCAATCATGGTCAACTATGGTCGAATGTCACATGTGACAAAAGATTATTTCAATATGAAAATCAAATATGGTCAACTATGGTCAACCATAGTCTAACATTACATTGTGACAAAGATTGTCTCAATATGAAAATAAAACATGGTAAACCATGGTGAACCATGTTTATTTTAGGGTTTATAATATTTATCTTAGGGTTTATGTGCCTTGGGTTCATAATATTAATCCCTTGGGTTTGATATCATTCCCTTGGGTTTATAATCCCTTGGGGTTTTATTAATCTAAGGGTTTATTCAACCATGGTTGAATTCCACATTCTGACAAAGATTGTCTCAATATGGAAATCAAACATGGTCAACTATGGTCAACCTTAGTCTAACGTCACATTATGAAAAAGATTGTCTCAATATGAAAATCAAACATGGTCAACCATATTTATTTTAGGGTTTATAATATTTATCTAAGGGTTTATGTACATTGGGTTTATAATATTAATCCCTTGGGTTTAATATTATTCCCTTGGGATTTTATTAATCTAAGGGTTCATATTCCTAGGGTATAATGTTATTCATAGAGTTTATAATATTAATCCTTTGGTTTAATATAAATCCCTTGGTTTTATAATCTTGGTCAACCATGGTCAAAAGTCACATTGTGGCAAAGATTGTCTCAATATGAGCATCAACCATGGCCAACCATTGTCAACCATCACTAAAAATGGTTAACCATTGACAACAATGAGAAACCATTGTCAACGGTCATCACCCATGGTCAATCATGGTCAACCATGGTCCAACGTCGTATTGCGAGAAATATTGTCTCACAATGAAAATCAATCATGGCCAATCATGGACAACTATGGTCAACCATAGTCAATAACCATGGTCACATTGTTCCAAAGGTTGTGTCATGGTCCAATGTTAAATTGTGACAACCATGCTCAATGATGGTCCAATGTCGCATTGTTACAAAGATTGTGTCAATATGAAAATTAATCATGGTAAACTACGGTCAACCATGTTTATTTTAGAGTTTATAATATTTATCTTAGGGTTTATAATATTTATTAGCAGTGGTCCAACATCATATTCTAACAAAGATTGTCTCAATATGAACATCAACCATGGTCAACCATTGTCAACCACGGTCAATCATGGTCAACCACGGTCCAATGTCACATTGTGACAAAGATTATCTCAATATGAAAATCAACCATGGTAGACCATGGTACAACATAACATTATAACAAAGACTGTTTCAATATGAAAATTGACAATGGTAAACCAAGTTAATTTTAGGGTTTATAATATTTATCGTAGGGTTTATATACCTTAGGTTTATAATATTAATCCCTTGGGGTTTTAATATCAACCCTTGGGTTTATTATTCCCTTGGGTTTATAATATCAATCCCTTGAGTTTATTATTTTAAGGGTTGATATTCCTAGCATATAATATTATTCATAGGGTCTATGATATTAATTTTTGGGTTTAATATAAATCCCTTGGGTTTATAATCATGATCAACCATGGTCCAATGTCACATTGTGACAAAAAATGTCATAATATGAAAACCGACCATGGTAAATCATTGTCAACCATTGTTAACCAGCGTCAACAATCAAAACAATTATGAACGATAGTCACTCATGGTCAAGCATGGTCTAATGTCACATTGTGAAAAATATTGTCTCTATATGAAAATCAACCATGCTCAACCATGGTCCAATGTCTCGTTGTGACAAAGATTGTCTCAATATGAAAATCAACTATGATCAATTATGTTTATTTTAGTGTTTATAATATTTATCTTAGGGTTTGATATTAATCCCTTTTGTTTATAAGTCCTTGGGGTTTTAGTATTAACACCTTGGGTTTATTATTCCCTTCGTTTTATAATATCAATCCATTGGGTTTATTAATCTAAGGGTTCATATTCCTAGGGTATAAGATTATTCATATAATCTATAATATTGATCTTTGGGTTTAATATAAGTCCTTTGGGTTTATAATGATGGTCAACCATGATGCAACGTCAAATTGTGACAAAGATTGTTTCAATATGAACATCAACAATGGTAAACCATGGCCAACCATGCTTATTTTAGGGCTTAAAATATTAAAGAAAAATCTATTTTTTTTTATAATTAATGGTAATGATCAATTTATTATTAAATACAAATTAATTTATTATTATTAATTATCAAGTAATTAATTATCTTAGAGTTTATAATATTGATCCTTTGGGTTTAATATTATTCCCTTGGGTTTATAATCCCAATATGACTGGTTTAATATGGCTAATTTTCATATTGAGAAAATTTGTCACAATGTAATGTTGGACAATGGTTGGCCATGGTTGACCATGAACCTAAATCGAAGAGATTTATATTGAACATAAGGATTAATATTATAAACCCTACGAGTAATATTATAACCTAAGATTATGAACCCTTTGATTATTAAACCCAAGGAATTCATATTATAAATCCAAGGGAATAATAAACCCAAGGGAGTAATACTAAAAATCCAAGGGATTATAAACCCAAGGGAATAATATTAAACCCAAGGGATTAATGTTGAAAACCCATTTATGAAAATCAATAATATTAAACCATGGCCAACCATGTTTATTTTAGGGTTTATAATATTTATCTTGGGGTTTATATACCTTGGTTTATAATTTAATCCCTTGGGTTTAATATTATTCATAGGGTTTATAATATTAATGCTTGGGTTCAATATAAATCCGTTGGGTTTATAATCATGAGCAACCATGGTCCAATGTCATATTGTGACAAATATTTTCTCAATATGAAATTAGGCATGGTCCAACGTCACGTTGTGAAAAAGATTATATTAGTATGAATATCGACCATGGTGCAACATCGCATTGTGAAAAAGATTTTCTTGATATGAAAATCAATCCTGGTCAACCATGGTCCAATGTCACATTGTGACAAAGATTGTCTCAATATGAAAATCAATCATGATCAACCATATTCAACCATGGTCCAATGTCACATTGTGACAAAGATTGTCTCCATATGAAAATCAATCATGGTCAACCATGGTCGAATGTCACATTGCGACAAATCTTGTCTCAATGTGAAAATCAAACATGGTCAACATAGTCTAAAGTTACATTATGACAAAGATTGTCACAATATGAAAATCAACCATGGTAAACCATGGTCAACGATGTTTATTTTAGGGTTTATAATATTTATCTTAAGGTTTATGTGCCTTGCGTTTATAATATTAATCCCTTGGTTTAATATCGTTCCCTTGGGTTTATAATCCCTTGGTGTTTTATTAATCTAAGGGTTCATTCAACCATGGTCAATCATGGTAAACCATGGTCGAATGTCACATTATTACAAAGATTGTCTCAATATGAAAATTAAACATGGTCAACTATGGTCAACCTTAGTCTAACGTCGCATTGTGACAAATATTGTCTAAATATGAAAATCAACCATGCTAAACCATATTCAACCATGTTTATTTTAGGGTTTATAATATTTATCTAAGGGTTTATGTAACTTGGGTTTATAATATTAATCCCTTGGGTTTAATATTATTCCCTTGAGATTTTATTAATCTAAGGGTTCATATTCCTAGGGTATAATATTATTCATAGGGTTTATAATATTAATCCTTGGGTTTAATATAAATCCCTTGGTTTTATAATCATGGTTAACCATGGTCAAACATCACATTGTGGCAAAGATTGTCTCAATATGAAAATCAACTATGGCCAACCATCATCAACCATCGCCAACAATGGTTAACTATTGTCAACTGTCATCAACCATGGTCAATCATGGTCCAACGTCGTATTGTGAGAAATATTGTCTCACAATGAAAATTAATCATGGTTAACCATGGTCACATTGTGCCAAATATTGTGTCATGGTCCAATGTCACATTGTAACAACCATGGTTAATGACGGTCCAAAGTCACATTGTTACAAAGATTGTGTCAATATGAAAATTAACCATGGTCAACCATGTTTATTTTAGGGTTTATAAAATTTATTAGTAATGTTCCAACATCATATTCTGACCAAGATTGTCTCAATATGAAAATCAACCATGGTCAACCACGGTCCAATGCCACATTGTGACAAAGATTGTTTGAATATGAAAATAAACCATGGTCAACCAAGGTCCAACATCACATTGTGACAAAGATTATCTCAATATAAAAATCGACAATGGTAAACCATGTTAATTTTAGGGCTTATAATATTTATCGTAGTGTTCATATACCTTGGGTTTGATATAATATCAATCCTATGGGTTTATTAATCTAAGGTTCATATTACTAGGGTATAATATTATTCATAAGGTTTATAATATTAATCCTTTGGTTCAATATAAATCCATGGGGTTTATAACCATGGTCAACCATGTTCCAACGTCACATGTGACAAATTTTTTCTCAATATGAAAATCAACCATGGTACACCATCGCATTGTGAGAAATATTGTCTCAATATGAAAATCAATGATGGTTGACCATGGTCAACCATGGTCCAATGTCACATTGTAACAAAAATTGTTTCAATATGAAATAAAACATGATCAACTATGGTCAACCATGGTATAACGTCACATTGTGACAAAGACTGTCTCAATATGAAAATCAACCATGGTGAACCTTGGTTAACCATGTTTATTTTAGGGTTTATAATAATTATCTTAGGCTTTATATTTTGGGGTTTATGATATTAATCCATTGGGTTTATAATCCCTTGGGGTTTTAGTATTAACCCCTTGGGTTTATAATATGAATCCTTTGGGTTTATTATTCTAAGGTTGATATTCCTACCATATAATATTATTCATAGCGTCTATAATATAATCATGGTTAACCATGTTCCAATGTCACATTGTGACAAAAATTTTCTCAATATGAAAATATACCATGGTCCAACGCCACATTGTGACAAAGATTGTCTCGATATGAAAATCAACAATGGTCAACTATGGTCCAATGTCACATTGTGACAAATATTGTCTCAATATGAAAACTAAACATGGTCAACTATAGTCAACCATGGTCTAACGTCACATTGTGAGAAAGATTATCACAATAAGAAAATCAACCATGGTGAACTTTGGTCAACCATATTTATTTTAGGTTTATAATAATTATCTTAGGGTTTATATATCCTGGGTTTATAATATTAATCCCTTGGGTTTAATATTATTCCCTTTGGTTTATAATATAAATCCATTGATTTTATCATTCTAAGGGTTGATATTCCTAGCGTGTAATATTATTCATAGGGTCTATAATGTTAATATTTGGGTTTATAATCACGGTTAATCATGGTCCAATGTCATATTGTCACAAATATTGTGGTAATATGAAAATCAACCATTGTCAACCATCGTCAACAATGCAAAACAATTGTCAACCGTTGTCAATGATGCTCAACCATAATCCAACGTCGCATTGTGACAAAGATTGTCTCAATATGAAAATCAACCAAGTTTATTATTTAAATATAAATTAATTTATTATTAATTAATTATCAAATAGTTATTTATTATATATAAATATTTAATAATAGTTATTTTATTTTTAAATAACTTTTTATTATATGAATGAATTCATTATTTTTTTTTTGTAAACTTGGTGGTGCTTCCTCTATTGATATTAACTATTCAAAATCAAATCTTCCATTTGTTCCAGGTGGTCTTCCCTGCCGAAGGAAACCAGGTAGCCACCTGTCTGCATTAAACCCTGTCCAAAATTGAAAAAGGTATTTCTCTATCCATCTAGCAACATTGTATTTATTATCTATAATATTGTTCCATTTAAACAAGTAAGAACTATTCATCATAAAAATTCAACAAAAATGTACTGGACCACTGCTTCAATCCTCGTCTAAGGATATTACTGGGGCTAGCGCTTTAGCATTAGAGCCGAGCATCTCGCTCCTCTTCATGTCTTGTAGTGTTTGTTCAATTCTCCCCAGTGTCAAGTTGTTTCTGTAAGTTTGTATCTGGAATATTGCAATCTCCCTGAGGAGTTTTGCCTTGATGAGATCCTTTTCCTTGGTGTCCTCCTTTACCTCCGGTCCTCTGCTTGCTGCTTGTTCCTGATTGAGGGTCATAGCCTGTGCCACCACGTTCTTCATGACCCAATACTATTGTATTGTCTATTTGAAGAGATAGTGCCATCCTCGGGAGTTCCCTAAGTCTGGAACCATGCTCTCCCAATCCTCCATGGGGATGTCTTGGTTCCTTATGTTGTCAGTTAATTCTCGCTCCCAACCATCAATTTGGGTTTTGACTTCCTGTGGGCTCCCTGCCATGTAAGTGTCGATGAGAGTTTTCATTTGTTCACATCCAAAATTTCTCCCTCTCTTTCTTTGCTCTTTGTTTGAGATGCTCGCCCCCTCTGCCATCTTTTTCTCTCTTGCCCTTCTTGGTCGCCATGTTGACTACGTACCTATTGTCAGTTGCTTCTTTCTGTTTGTTGTCCTCCTCACTGTACTGAGCATATTTTGAGGTGAGACCTATCACATAACCATTACGATTATCAGTTTGATAATGAACAAACATCTAAACAATTTCCCATTTACCTGTGTCACATTTGTTATCCCTTTTAGTTCCAGAACTGAGGCTTTTCATGGTTTCCTTTAGAACTTCCCATCTCCTCTCATAGTTTTGGGTTCTTCCGATTCTTACTTCTCTTACCGTCATTTTTTCTCTTGACAATGTCCGTCACTCAAACAACACGACAGTGGCATCTGCTTATGACCGCCTCCAGGATAGACTGGATTACTGTCCCTTGCGTCCCATGGAGGCTTGGTCGTGGGGATGCTTTCCAGGGATCTAGGCATCAAAACCCTGGCCCTATTCTCTTCCACCCCTAGTGAAATTTTGTTTTTCTATTTCCCTCTTTTCTTTCTTCCTTTTACTCTCAAAGGTTCTTCATTTTTTTCCCTCTGGTTTTTTCGAGGGGTCCCCAATAGGAGTCATTATGGCCTCGCTCTCTCGTGTTTCATTTCTTGGGGTTACCGTGGTGGAGACCTCTCCATTCCTAGATTCTACCCCCTCCTTTCCTAGCTTACTCCCCATGATTTTCATTACACATTCTAAATTTTTCGACCATCCAGGGTCCCAGGAATTCCTGGGTTCCTCCCTACCAGACTCAATCCCTATCTTGTACAAATTTCCTAGATTAATGTAGAAATACATCCTATTCTTTAAGATGTTAAGGGTCAGAGGAGAAACATACCAACTTGCAAAACAGGTTCTGCTTTCATCCTCAAGTTGCAATGTCGTTCTTCGGACACCTTTCCTCTCTCCGGTTCTCGTCTCCTCCCTCTGCATGCATCTGCCTATGGACTGTTTTCCCTTATGTTTTATTCCCCTCCCCTTTCTGTCCTTTCCCTTTTCGTCCACCTATCTGTCATCATTACTCCCTCCACTGATCCCTATGCTATCACCTTGGAATGGTGACCCTCTATCCTGTATTATACTTTCTCTCATTAACACTCACTTACTCCTGGCTGCTCTTGCCGTATGATCTCGTCCCTTGTCTTGCCACTTGTTGGCATCCTTCTGTCGACCCTCCCGCTGGCCCCCCTTCCATCCTCGCTGTCCTCCTTATCCGTCTCCACCAACCTTGTCTCAGGGTTTGTTCCTTCCCTACCCTATTCGTCCACTTGCCCTTTCCCCTATCCTCTCACTCCATTTCCCTCTCTCGTCCTTTCACTCACTTGGACGCTGCCTCCTACTTCCCAGTCCCATCTCCCATGTCCCACTTCCTCCATTGTGCTACACCCCGATCGGGGGTATGAATGAATTCATTATTAATAATA
>APFE030581425.1:32155-42664 GCA_000404065.3 Pinus taeda
ATATAACCAATAATTCATATGATACATTTTTTAATTAATAAATTTAATTAAATGAACCAAAAAATATAACTAGTTTAAAAATAAATTGTAACTTTTATTTTATGTATTTCTAAAAATACTTTAAAATATTCTTGAAATTAAATCTTTATCTTCAACATCATAATTATTAATAATTAAATTAAATTTCAAAAAAACACTTTTAAAAAATTAAATCTTTATGGTTCCTTTAATAATTAAATTAAATTTCTCAAAAATAATAGGGACCGAACAATCTATCTATACGGGAGGGCTGCCATTACCTATGCGCCCTCCCCACCATGTCGCTAAATGACATGTGAATGCGCATGGAAGTGGTACGACACTTGTCCACCGTGGAGGTCCACGTGTTGGGCATCGTGTCATGAAATAAAAACGTGTTTCCACGCCATTTCCTTTGTTTGTTTGGGGTCATTGCTGCGATGTTCCATTTTCCCTTTGTCTTTCTGCTCGGGGCTAGTTGTTGGGCGAAGCCCCCCGTCGAAGATGGCGCGAGATGGCTCCAGATCCTGCGTGCTTCGTCTGGTATGCATGTGCTGATGTAAACGTTTGTTCGAGGTTTAGGGTTTTTGGACCTGCGCGCTTCGTCTGGTATGTAGGTGCTGATGCAAATGTTTGTTTGAGGTTTAGGGTTTGTGGTTGGAACATTGCTTCTGGCTTTCTTGTGGTTTTTTGCTTGGATTTGTTGGTCGTTATGGACCGCCGGTTGTTTAGGTTTATTTGGTGGTGGTCTTATTCACAATTTTTGTTGTTTGGGGAGGAGCCGGTTGCAGTTTTACCGAGTTCAAGGTTGAAGGCCTTTTTTAAGAGGTAATTGCTTAATTTGCCATTCTGTGCTGGTTTTTTTGGTTGTTTTCTGTTGTCTAATGGTTTTTTCTTCTCGTTGCAGGTGTGGAAAAGGTCGTTGCAAGTGTGGAGAAGGTTTGGCGACCTCCGGGGAAGGTCGACGACCATCCATGGCCTGTATCTGGTAGGATTTTAATCCTACCAGCAATTTCTTTGTGTTTTTCAACACAAACAACTCTATTTGGATTTTTTGTAAACTTTCTATGGTAGGTTTTGAGGGTTTAGGGTTACAGGGATGTCATCTCTTTTTTGTGGATATTTTGATGTTGTTTATGGCTTTTCCTGATGTTATTTGTGAAATTTTAGCTGTTATCATGCTTATTCGCTGTTGTCTAGGGCCGTCCCATGTCATCCTCAGTGGAGGGCTTCGTCCAACAACCGACCCCGAGCAAAAAGACAAAGAGAAAATGGAACATCGCAGCAATGACCCCAAACAAACCCTCGAAACCCTCTTGACTTTTGGTATGACTTAATTTCCCATTTTCATAGACTACTAAATTTTTCTCCTTTTGGGTCTTGAGTTTTAGTTGTTGCAATGGTATTTCTTTTTTTATTCTTCCACTACTAGTGTTTTTTTCCCTTGGATAGATTCCTTGAAGGTTTCTTTGGTGGAATGCTCGGTTGGTGTGTTTTTTATAATGGGGGGGAATATCCAATTCTCTTATTGCTACCTGCTTGACAAAGATCTTAGGATGGGTACTGGGTGCCTCAATCTTGCACTGAAATTTGGTGGTTAAATATGGGTCGACAATGATTCATATTTGTTTGTTAGGATTTTTCATGGAAGTCAAGGCTCTTTGTTATCCTGCACCTAAGCCTCTTCTCTTTTTATTTCTTCTACTAACTCGTGTTTATATTGGCTAGTTTCATGTAATGCTTCCTCCTTGTCAATTGTGTGGACTATGGAGGTAAAATTTTCCACCCTTTTTTTCAATTTAATAGAATAGATCTATATTTGGTTGTTTGATTTTAGGACTTGCACTTCAAAACCTAGTTGGTGTAAAGAAGAAGCCTAGTGTCTATATGTTTGGAACCAGTCTAGGCCTTTCCTTCAAATTTTGGATAGAGAGATTATTTCTTTTGCTTCCCTTCTAGCATGGTCCTATCCTCATCCTATGGTTGAGGAAAATATTAATGTCCTCGACTGACATGTGGTAACAATCATTCAAGTGGAAGATTCAACATCTTTAGGCATTGAGAAATTACATCATCACATTTCTTTATCTGTTGCTTGGCTCTAGTAACTCCTACAAACATTATATTATTGGACTCTGGTTTAGGTTATTATTGCCATATTTAGCCTTTTTCCTACTCTACTTAATAATGAGTGATCTCAAAAACTTATTATGAGTAAGACTGTCTGGTCATTTGATTTCTGTATTAGCTTTTTTGATATGCAACTTGATAATGAGTGCTCTCAATTTCTCAAGTGTCCCCTCAATGAATAATGAGGTAGATTGCCTCCTCATTTGAGATTATTTGGTCATTTTATTTTTGTATTTAGCCTTTTCCTATACCTTTGGCCATTATCTCTTATCCAGAGTTGGAATGGAATGTCCAGAGTTGGCTAGTTTCATGTAATGCTTCCTCCTTGTCAATTGTGTGGACTATGGAGGTAAAATTTTCCACCCTTTTGTTCAATTTAATAGCATAGATCTATATTTGGCTGTTTGATTTTAGGACTTGCATTTCAAAACCAAGTTGGTGTAAAGAAGAAGCCTAGTGTCTATATGTCTGGAACCAGTCTAGGCCTTTCCTTCAAATTCTAGATAGAGAGATTATTTCTTTTGTTTCCCTTCTAACATGGTCCTATCCTCATCCTATGGTTGAGGAAAATATTAATGTCCTCGACTGGCATGTGGTAACAATCATTCAGGTGGAAGACTTAACATCTTCAGGCATTGAGAAATTACATCATCACATTTCTTTATTTGCTGCTTGGCTCTAGTAACTCCTACAAACATTATATTATTGGACTCTGGTTTAGGTTATTATTGCCATATTTAGCTTTTTTCCTACTCTACTTAATAATGAGTGCTCTCAAAAACTTATCATGAGATAAGACTTTCTGATCATTTGATTTCTGTATTTAGCCTTTTTCATATGCAACTTGATAATGAGTGCTCTCAATTTCTCAAATGTCCCCTCAATGAATAAAATTATCAGTGGCTTTTTGACATTTAATAAAATTTATTATGAGGTAGATTGCCTCCTCATTTGAGACTGTTTGGTCATTTGATTTTTGTATTTAGCCTTTTTCCTATACCTTTGGCCATTATCTCTTGTCCAGAGTTGGAATGGAATGTCCAAAGTTGGCTAGTTTCATGTAATTCTTCCTCCTTGTCAATTGTGTGGACTATGGAGGTAAAATTTTCCACCCTTTTGTTCAATTTAATAGCATAGATCTATATTTGGCTGTTTGATTTTAGGACTTGCATTTCAAAACCGGGTTGGTGTAAAGAAGAAGCCTAGTGTCTATATGTCTGGAACCAGTCTAGGTCTTTCCTTCAAATTCTAGATAGAGAGATTATTTCTTTTGTTTCCCTTCTAGCATGGTCCTATCCTCATCCTATGGTTGAGGAAAATATTAATGTCCTCAACTGGTATGTGGTAAGAATCATTCAGGTGGAAGACTCAACATCTTCAGGCATTGATAAATTACATCATCACATTTCTTTATCTGCTGCTTGGCTCTAGTAACTCCTACAAACATTATATTATTGGACTCTGGTTTAGGTTATTATTGCCATATTTTGCTTTTCTCCTACTCTACTTAATAATGAGTGCTCTCAAAAACTTATTATGCGATAAGACTGTTTGGTCATTTGATTTCTGTATTTAGCCTTTTTCATATGCAACTTGATAATGAGTGCTCCCAATTTCTCAAGTGTCCCCTCAATGAATAAAATTATCAGTGGCTTTTTGACATTTAATAAAACTTATTATGAGGTAGATTGACTCCTCATTTGAGATTGTTTGGTCATTTGATTTTTGTATTTAGCCTTTTTCCTAAGCCTTTGGCCATTATCTCTTGTCCAGAGTTGGAATGGAATGTTATTATTGAATTCCTTACGATATCAATAGACCAATGATTATTTTGTTATGAATACTTGGTTACTACGACTGATGGGATTTTACCAAGGTCTATTTTAGTGCAACATGGTCTATTAGTTATCAATAATCTTAAAGTGCTTGACTGAGATTTACCCAGACAATAGTTATCCTCTTGAAGGCTCTATCCTCTTGAATGAGCCTTCAAGGAGATGGGGATCGGTTCTAACCTGTTGACCCTATCGACTTGGCTAGGAAACTAACCCCAATTATCTCACAAAGTTACTCATGGGTTCCTCTTTCATTAATTTCCTTTTCTCTTTTAGCTACAACCACTAAAATAATAGTTTTCAGTTCGAGTTTAATAGAAGCCATAAATAGTTTTGCTAATCTGCAGCAACTTAATTTAGTTCTAGAAACTTCATTTCAACACAACCATAGTTACACAGTTTAACTCAGCCGCTTCGAGTATAACTAATTAAATAGCAATGAAGGAAACTATTTTTCAATACTTATCTGTTTCCTTCCTTTATTCCTCTAAGCTAGCCACACAAAGTTCACAGAATAACTTATAGAAATAGTTTTATAATAATAAATATTTTACAGAAAGACATATTCCATTGAAAATTTCTTTTCAACATACACAGTTAGGTTGCCACAAGAAATCACTACTAGGTTGTAAGCCAAAATGTTTATGTGACAAGAAAAAGATACAATCTAGTGTTGCAGTAAGCCAAAATGTTTCTATGACAAGAAAAAGATACAATCTAGTGTTGTAAGCCAAAATGTTTCTGTACCAAGAAAAAGATAAAATCCATCCAAAATCCACATCATAATGTGGTTAGAACCAAAAACATATGACACCCCTATTCTTTATGGCCCTGAGAATCTTGAGTGCCAAAACTCCCTGAGTTACCTTCTTGAGCCAAGTAGGTTGGCCTACCAGTCAAGGGTTGATTAGGAAATGGTTGATTGCTGCCATATGATTGATTCCAATTTGCAGCTTCCAACCATGGAGGTATTGAGTACCCATACCTCACATTTGCACTATTGACCCCTGCATTAAGTGGACGTGTGTAATGAGCATACAGAGAATTAACAACAACTCTGGTAGGAACAAGGCAAGTGGGTAAACCCTCAGTTTGATAGTGAGGCAATTTAATGTTTATGAGATCTTGGAATAATGGTGTATTATCTACAATGGAGTCCAATGAGTTTGAAATAATCCTGCTTTCATCAACTATTCTTGTATCGTTGATCATCCCTTGTTCCTTTTCAAGCATTTGTTATGCCTTTCATTTTTCCTTTTCCTGTCTTTCCATTTGCTTTTGTTGGTCCTTAACTTGCCTTGCTTTATCTCTTTCAATCCTTTCATCTGCTCGACATTGTGCTACAAAAATCCTTGCTACCTTCTTCTCCTTGACTAGATCCTTCTTTTTCTGTTTTAATTCTTGCATTTCAATTTCTTTTTTTTTTACACTCAACTAACAAGTTTATATAGTCCTCTGAGGTGAGTAACTGTGAGCTTCGGCCCAGACGAAGACTACCTAGTGCACCTTGCTTTTTTTTCATTGATACTCTCTCTACTGGTAGCTTTAGGAATCGTCCAAGTGTCTTCTCCACCCCTCTCACCTCCATGTAATTTCTTGCTACTTCCATTTCAGTATCTATTGGAACTGATTGAACTATATCATTATCTTCATTTGATGCCTCATTATGTCCTTCATCTTCTTCCACTGATCTATTGTCCACAAAAAAATGAACAATTTCACCGTTCAATTCTGCTGGTTGTGAGGGCATGTTCTTGCTTTCTTCATTAGTTGCTGAGACACTATGTGCATTCATATTGATCATTGCTTCTGCTAGCCATGAAGGTGGGGTTACTTGGATTGGAAATGTCAATTGGTCATTGTTAACTACATGTTCAACAATGTCATTAACAATATCAACAACAGGAATTTCATGTTCTTGAGTTGGTGGAACGATCTCCATGTTACTGCGAATTTGTTCATGGTTATATTGTGTTTCACATACAATTTCATCATCTTCAGCATATAAGTGTCCTTGAGATAGGGAAATCATATTACCAGTTGCAACAACATCATCTTGGTCATCTACTTCTTGCACTTTAACACCTGTTTGGGCATTCCCTTCTTCCTGACCATCCACATGAAACACTTGGCTACAACCAGTATCATGCATAAGAGCATCATAGTTCAGTGGCCAGATTCTTGCCTTCCTAAAGCCAACCTTGATATTTGATGGTGGCAAAGCCCTTTTAAAAGCTTTACTTGCAAGTTCTGCTAGTTCAAACCTTTTCACCTCAACCCCTGGATTCTTTGCCATCCATGCAGCGTGCTTTGACCTGAAATAGTTCTTGAAAGGGCCAAACACACTAACATCAAGGGGTTGCAGTCTGTGAGTGGTATGAGTAGGCAATGTCAACAGGTCGATGCCTAAATTGTTTGCTTCCTCAATTGTTTGTACAACCATGTGGCTCCCATGGCCATCTAATATCAAAAGGTGTTTGTTATTAGGCGAGATGCCACCTGGTACCGGTGCAGCAAAGTGAAAAAGCCAACTTAGAAACAGTTCTTTAGTCATCCATGCATGCACCTGGTTCACAGTTCTGTATATAGTCTTAAGTTGATTTTTACCTTTGAATAGATAAAATCCTGGGATTGAAGTACCAATTGCATTGACACAACATAAAATAGTTATCCACTCCCTGCTCTTGGGAAAAATCTTTGGCACATTTCGGCTCCCTCTCTTAGCAATTACCCACATTCCACAATTCCTCCCTGCCTGTAAACCTGTTTCATCACAGCTCCATATATGGTCTGCTCCATATATGGTCTGCTCCATAAGAATGTTTATCGTAAGCACTAGAAAGTGTGTCATCTAACTTTTCCACAACTGTAGGGCGCAAATTTAATGCTTTATCTCTGTCAAGGCCCTCAGCAGTACGCAATACAAGTTTTGGATGCCTTTTTTTAAACCCAAACCACCATGATACTTCTCCTTGTACGAGTAGAGTAACTTCCTTTTGCCATCGATGCAACAACCTGTAAAATTATTGCATGCATTTAGACATTAGAATATTTGTAAATTATGCTTTATTACTTCTGCAAAAATACTTCTGCTTTATTACAGGAAATCGAATTGCATTACTTCGTAGTCTCTCATTGCAAATTACTTCGTAGTCTATCAATTGTCTGCCTGTTCATTAGTTTAGCAACTTTTATATGGATTCAAGTAGGATTCTATGATAGAAGTTACAGTGCAGTTGAAGGCATTATTCAACAATCAATTTCCAAGACTTTTGCTCAGAATTCCCTTATAGCAAGCTGGGCTTATAAGGATGCATTTCCATGAGTGCTTCCTTAATGTAAGGATAGGAACTACCTAAGGCATAAGCAAGTGAAATGTGCACAAATATTTTGTTTCAAATATCATTTTCCATTTTTTTTGTTGTTTGGCATTGCCAAAAATGTCTCAGTACTGCAACTTCTCCATTGCAGTCCATGGCTACCATTCCAGGCATAGTAACTAGTTTGGAAACTCAAACAAAATATGGTCATATGCTCCAGAAGAGTGCTATGCTTGTCATAATCACAGTAAGGCTGGGCATAAATTCTATGTTGGGAACAACTTGCAGTTGTGATCAGCCTTGGAATGGACTTATCAGCCATAAAAAGTTTTAGAAAATTGAACTGAAAAAATTAAGTATGTTGAAGGCATTCATTTTTTATTTTTTTTATTTTAAGGAATGGTTTTAACTTTTCTAAATAACTGTATTTAGAACCTACTTTTTATTCAATGGCTGTTTGTGAAACCATCCAGCTATCCTTTTAGCAGTTATGCCCAGACAGATCATGTATGAACTCTGATAAATGAAAACAATGAAAACATAATTGTAAGAAGAATGACTTTCAATGGTTGTTTGTGAAACCATCCAGGTATCCTTCTAGCAGTTATGGCCAGACAGATCATGTAAGAAATCTGATAAATGAAAACAATGAAAACAAAACTGTAAGAAGAATGAGTTGTAATTGATATAACTAACTTGGATATATTGGCAACTGTTTTGTGATGTTGTCTTCAAGTTTGCTGAATAGTTTGAAAGCATAAGATGAAACTTCAACAGTGGGTGGACTTCTTTTATAGTTTTTGGCACTTGAATTTAATTGGTGGACATGGATGCACATGGATTGCAATGGCTTCATTTTGAATGTGTGGTCTGGATTTAATTTGATGTGATCTAATGCTTGGGAATTGGTTATTTGTTGATCCGTGTGCTTTGATTTGTTTTAATGAGAAATAGAGTGAGTTGGGTGTCATTTATTACAGTTATTGGGTCTAGGTGTCATTTATTGAACAAAGTGGTTTTAAATGTTATTGGGTTGGGTGTAATTTATTGAACATAGAGTGTTTAGTTGTTGAACAACACAAAAGTTATGGTTGACATACATTCCCTTTTGTTATGTGCAGGTAGGCATATTTATTTGGGATGCAAAGCTGCAGTTCTGATGAGTGGGGGTTGAAGTGACTGCTGCTTTGTACTTCTGGAATAAACCATTTTGGAAGCCTTTATGGTTTTAGCTGTTTTCTAGTTGGGTCAATATGGTTTGCAGTCTTAAGTAGTAAGATACTATTTATGGAAATTTGTGGGCCCAGTCGATGTATGGGGTGTTAGCGCTTGGAATTCACCTAGGCTGAGATAGACAAACTCTCAAGGCTACATCAAACCATTTCACCTCGTAGCTAGCCCTACGAGGTATGAGAAGGCTCTCTCGGGTCAGATTTCGTTAGATCTTTCAATATGATAAGATGACCAATTAGGAATAAAGATTTTAGGCTAGTAAATTGATAAGGGGGGTTGATTTAAAGATTTTTGGTTTTTTGGTGGCAATTGGAGGGAGTGCAATTCAGGGTGCGGGGATTGAGCACAGTTTTTGCAAGGGGATCTTTGGGGCAAGGTAGGAGTAAGCGCTGATGCCTTAATCTGAGATGGATGATCAGGGATGATAGAGAAGGAGCTAAAGAGGGCAAACAACCATTTGAATCCTCTCTAGATAGCAGAAAACATAAATTTTGAACAAACTAAAAAGCTGAGCATGTCAAAGCATGATTTCAAACTTTACCACTTCATCTGTCCAAAATAGAAGCAAAGAGAGATGTAGAATACATAAAAAAACTTACAAGAACATGTAGAGAACACACCATCAACACTACAATCCACAAGAATCCACAAGGATGTCTGCAAAACCCTGGCCTTCTTCTTCTTCAAATTGCAAAGATAGATGTACAATATACAATAAAGCTTTCTCCCACAAGAGTCCAACCTCCAACCTCTCAAAATGACTAAGAAAACACATAATATAGGCAAGCTAACCTCTTCCCTTGCCTCTAGGGGTCAAACTCATCCTTCTAGGAGCAGTTTGAACTAATTCCAAACTAAGCACTAGATAATAGGCAGCTCAACAACTTGCCTCTCTTACTTAGCTAACTGATTCATGCATTAATTATTCACTTTTTACATCAAGGAAGCTTCTAGAAGAGTAAAGAGAGGTAAAATCTATCAAAGTGCCATGAAAATATTACATTTATCCATCATCTACAAGTAAAATGATCAACCATAGTCAAAACAGTGTTTTTTGACCAAAAAAGGTCGATTTTGGCAAAGTTAGCTCTCACTGCCGCGCCCCCTGGCTCTCACTATTGCGCACCTTTGCAGCAACTTTTGAGTGGGTTCCACTGGTCCAAATCAGGTGCAAGATGGCTCATTGGAAAGCTTGGTCTGTCGAATTTCCATCCCAAGTGGAATTTCTGAATTTGGAGTTGTTTTGCCCCCTCAAAAACCATTTCTCCCAAGGTCACTTTCTGCAACTCAAAAGTGGGCAGAAAGTCATTTTTTGGATGTATTTTGAGCTTTTGGAGGCTCAAATCTCAAAATCAGGCTTCTCCCAAGTATTGGTAATTTTTCTCTTTGCATGCCTTTTCCAAAAATTCCAAGTTTTCAAAATTCCGAGCAGTCCTTCAAAACATCCGCGCTCGGGACGCGGAGATGACACGGGAAAAACCTGTAATTTGCACAAAAAATTCACAAATGACAAAATTTTCTCCAAATTTCTTGAAATTTGGGCTGGGAGTCCCCAATCAATTACCATGCTCAACCAAAGAGGCTTTGGCCAAAAATTGGAGTGGATCGGGCGTTTTCCTTCGTTTTTGTGTTTTGGCCAACCGTCCTTGGAGCACCTTCGTTCTCGCCGGTCTTTTTGACATTTCTTTAAAACCATGACACCTGTGCAAAAAGTGAAAGAGGTTTTTCTTCTTTGGCATGTTGTGGACAAAAACCTCTCTCAGTTTTCCAAAACTCATCTTTAACTGCTCTGAAACATCATTTGAGTGAAACTTGCCCTAATGTGTGAAACAAGGAATTTGGTCGAAATGAAGCGAAATGAAGGGGATAGGGGGCTTCTAAATTCTTGGGGAAATTTTTGGGAGTGGGGAGGGATGTTAGGCAGCAGGGGAAAGTGGAATCTCAGAGATTGAGGGAGGGGAAGGGGTCCAAAA
>APFE030581425.1:45903-114969 GCA_000404065.3 Pinus taeda
CACTGTCTTTACACCTGCATCATCCAACTTGCTTACAGAAATTAGATTTCTAGCCAATGTAGGAATATGCAGAACACCCGGAAGGGTTCTAATCCTTCCACCTTGCAACTTCAACTTTACTTTTCCGCAACCAATGATTCTAGCCTTCCTATCATCTCCTAAGAAGACATCACCACCATTTTATTTCTCATACTCGCAGAACCACTCTCTATGGGGAGTGAAGTGAAAGGATGCACCTAAATCAATCAACCACGCCTCATGATCTACATGTGTACTTGAAGAAGCCAAGTACACATCCCCCCTTCATCTGAGGTGGTTTTCGCCTCTGCAGAAGGAGCATCATCAGATCCCTTTCCTTTATCAGGAGCTTTAGATTTACACTCCCTTCTGAAGTGCCCTTCCTTTCCGCATTTCCAGCACACCACCTTTGTAGGTTTCCTGGAGATTTAGATCTCCCACTCGATGACTTATTTTTGTTTCTGTTCTGGGACCGTCCTCGTACAGACAAGGCATCACCATTCTAGTTGTCCATATTTTTCCATCTCATCTCCTCCGTCAGCAAGGCTGAGACTATTTCATCAAACTGCAAAGCATTGCATTGCTACCTATTACAATAACCAGACTATCCCACGAATCTGGTAGAGAACACAACAGACTGATGCACTTATCCTCATTTGAAATTTTAATATCAACAGATAATAACTGACTTACCACAGTATTAAATGCATTCAGATGCTCTGTCACCGAGTCTCCATCTTTCATCCTCAGGTTATACAGCTTTTTTCGCAAGAACAGTTTATTCACCAGAGATTTAGATTGGTACAAAGTCCCTAACTTGTCCCATAAAGCCTTCGCCGTAGCTTCCCCTGATACATTCAACAATACTGAATCTGAGACACACAATCGTATTGTGCTCTTTGCCTTCCGATCCAACTTCTTCCATTCTTCATCGGTCACTCCCGTTGGTTTAGTACCCGGATCTACCGCGATCCACTGATCTTTATCCACCAACAGATCCTCCATCTTGAGTTTCCACAACTCAAAACTCTGACCATTGAACTTCTCAATCTCTATCTTTCCGCTGCTCGGCATCTTCTTTCACCACCAGAATCGATCTCGCAGATCTCCCACTGAACAGGGTCTACCACAGGCCCGAGCGAAACCCCTCAGCAACAAAGGCGTCCCCTTGAAGCCAAAACAGCTCCGATACCAAATGTAGGTTTTAACCCCGTACATAAATTACCTGCATACGAATTCTAAATCACAGGAAATAAAAATGTGAGAGCATAACACATAAAACACACATACACAGAGATTTCCCACTGGATCTCAAAACCGAGACTACCAGCTTGATTTTTCATTATATTCCTTTCAATGTTAATACATATTTATACATGCCGAAGCATCCAATACCATGGACCGAAAAACCATCACGTCCACTACCATGGACCAAAAAAACATCGATCCAATACCATGGACCGAAAACCATCGCGTCCAAAAAGCATGTGCGAAAATCATGCACAACAACCATAGGTGGGTCCGCCCAACCTAACATAGGGTCCAAAACCAAAATTTTCTGGGGTGCTGCCCCGGACCCCATAAAGTGGGTTACGGGTACCCCTCAAACCCCCTGTTGACTGTGGAAAGAATATAACACAACCCAACATAGGAACTACACCGCAGTTTTTCCTTAAATGTTTTTTAATGCAATTATTCATTTTATTGGGTTGTGGGGAAGGAGGTGAGAGGAAGGAATTAGTTGTTCCCTCTACCCGGCTGAAAAATCCGGGTTGGAAGCCTTAGAATAACACATACCTGGTTTCTCCAAATGGGATATTTTGTGCCGGCTTCTATACTGTTTCTCCAAATAATTATGCTTTTGCTCTATGGTGTGCCCACAATTTTCACAGAACCATGGCATGGATGGCTAATAGAGACGATCTGGTAGGCTACAATTCTTCCTTAATGTTATCAAGAAAACTAGTGTCCATTCAAAACTGCTAGTCCCACTAAGGCGGGTAGCTATCTTAGAAACAAACAAACCAAAGTTACTTGCATTTTCCTTTATGAGAGATAGATGAGAGAGAAGCAGAGAGTACCAACCTCAGTCTTTCACTTGTCTCCTTGCTTGTTTCCTCCCTCCTTTGACAGAGCTTCGCAACTCCTTCCTTACTTGTCCCACTTCAAAGAACACCTGTAGAGTCAAAGCAGCATAATACCATCAAAGCATAGAGATCTATAACCATAAAAAATATAGGTTCAGATGTATATTAACCATACAAATGCATACACCAATACAAGATTCAGAAATATACAAGTATATGGAGGAAAACTCAAATAACTTTATTGATGGAAATAGTAGAAGAGAGGATTACAACCCAGCGTCTGATTCAGCACCATCCTCCCAGCATGAAATCCCTCTTCACCTCATGAAAAGCTAGATCACCCAACACTATAATCTTTCACAGAGAAACCAAGTATCACTTCCTTACAAAATACAAAATTCCAGCCTCTGGATCTCTAGGATGAGGGATCCATATATAGATATTTGCAGGTGGGTGAGTTAGCTTATGGGATTTTGATTAGTGTCATTTCACTGATAGTTCTTGGTTCCATTTGGAGATTTCATGCTCTCTTACTCATCCCTGGGTGAATTCAGAGAGGCAAGTGTCAAATGAGCAGTTTCTAGAAGATTCTCTGGGTTTCCACCTAGCAAACTACGTCTGCCATTTGTCTGCTCTCACTCATTGCACCCTAGAGAAGGGCTTTTCAGTATGCATCACACCCTTTGTATGTGACAGGTGAGATGCATCACACCCTCAGCATGGAGTAGTCTGTATGGTCTAGTTTTTACCAGTTCTGAGCAGTTTTTCACGGAGAACTTCTGGAAAATGATGTAACCAGTTGACCTTGTTCCTTTAGGGTATGAAACAACACTTTTATGGGTTTATAAGCCCTTGGTTTATGGAGATATGTGATTGGGGTTGCAGTGCCCAAATATATCTATAACACTTAATCCTATGGAATGGAAATCACTACTAAGGGAATTTGGTGTTCAATACAAGCACGAATAACTATGTTTGGCAGAGCTTCAACTCTCCTACTTTCACTCTTCTTCCAACACAAAATTTCTCCTAGGAAAGGAGATTGGTGGTGACTAGAAATGGCAGTACCTATGCCTCAGGTGCTTATATATTTTCTGCCTCTCTGTCCAAAACTCAAACGCCCTCCTTATATTATAACAGGAGCGAATTAGGGTATTGGACTTTGACAGTTAATAATGAAGCAATTATTCTGGGTGTTGATGGCTCTCTTGGTTTAAGCAAAGATGGGAACCTTATCAGTCCAAGCAACCCAAATATTTTGATGGCATCAGACAGTGGGGATCTGGCCAGTCCCTTAAGAAGATTAACTTCAGACCACGATGGAAATCTCAGAATTTAGAGTTGGAAGGGGAACTCTTCTTCATCTTGGGAAGTAGTGTGGGAAGCAGTACAAGAACGTTGCCAAATTCATGGTACTTGTGGAGACAACGCTATCTGCAAGACTCCAGAATCTAATGAAAATACGCGGTGCCAATGTCCACCTGGCTTCCTTCCAGATATTACTGATTCTCGCAGCTGCGAGAGAATTGTTCAATTTCCCCAGCCTTTATGCAGTCCTAATTATCAGAATGTTGATTATCAATTTATTCTGCTGGATTACGTCAATTTTAGTGGAGAAGGCAATCATACAATCATGAATATTGTGAGATTGGAAGAATGTATGTCGACTTGTTTGAACAGTTGCACATGTCTGGGTTTTACACACAAATTGGATGGCAGCAGATACTGTGCTCTCCATTTCAACAGACTACTAAACAGATATTGGTCTCCAGATTCGCAAGCGCGCACGTACTTGAAGCTGTCTGCAAAAGACAAAAATATCTCAACTGACAATCGATACATGGGTATGCTCTCCATGGTGGAAAATGTTTGCGAGGCTGCCTTCAGTCTGCCGTTTCCACCAAATGATTCCAACCATACAATGCACGATCTTATCATAATTTGCTCCATATTTGGCATCGAGCTTTTTTGCGGAGTTTTGACTTCCTGGGAATTTCTGAGGCAGCACTCCAAATATACAGACATAACCAGAAATTTTAGCTTAGATATTCTACATAATCTTTTAGGCGAGGGACCAAAGAGGTTCACATACGTGGAGCTAAAAGCGGCGACTAACAATTTCAGCAATGAAGTGGTCAGAGGAGGATTCGGGACTGTGTACAAAGGTGTTCTACCGAATCAGAGACAGATTGCAGTGAAGAAGCTCAAACGAGTATCTTAAGGGGAAGGGTAGTTCTGGGCAGAGGTGACAATCATAGGGAGAATCCATCATCTCAACTTTTTTCGTATGTGGGGTTTCTGCACAGAAGGTGAACATAGATTGCTTGTGTACGAGTATATACCAAATGGGTCATTAGAAAAATATTTGTTCGATAAGCAAGGCAATGGTGAAACTATTGGGTTGGACTGGAGCTCACGATATCGAATCGCAGTGGGTGTAGCGAGAGCCATAGCCTACCTGTACGAAGAGTGCCTGGAATGGGTTCTCCATCATGATATCAAACCGGAGAACATATTTCTGGACGAGAGCTTTTGTCCCAAGATCTGACTTTGGCCTGACAAAGCTGGTGGATAGACAGCACAGTCTAAGTGTGTCGAACATCAAAGGGACTCCTGGATATGTGGCACCTGAGTACTGGATGCAAAAAAACGAAGCTATAAGTGCAAAATCAGATGTATACAGTTTTGGGATTGTGCTTCTACAGATTGTTAGCGGAAGGAAGAATATATGCTTTAGTCAATCATCTGTGGAAGGCAATCAACGATTCTTTCCAAAGAAGGCTTTTGATTGGGTGGTTTTAGAGAGGAATGTGGAGGAAGTGGTTGACAAAAGAATTTTAAGTGGAGTCAGAAATGCTGGCCTTCAGATGGAGGCAATTAGTGTTGGGTATACGACCAAAGTCCCACATTGACTAGAAGTGGGGAGGATCATGGGTATATAAGGATGGACAAATATCTCCATTGGCATGCGGCCTTTTGGAGGTAAAGCCCCAAAACAAATCCATGAGGGCTGAGGCCCAAAGTGGACAATATCATACCATTGTGGAGATATGTGGTGTCCAGAGTTCTTACAAGTGGTATCAGAGCCAACTTCCGAAGTTAGCCAAGTGGATGAATCCTCGGAATGCCGAACAAAGGTGGTGGACCCCGGTAATATCACGATGGGATCCTTGGATGAGCTCGGTTAGACAAGCAGTGTGCTCAAGATTCTTCATGGACGTGTCCTGGTCCCAACACGGTGAAGAGGAGTTGACCTGGGATAGAGCAAGCTCTCAAGGTAGGTGGTGCTCCATGTAAGGCGTCTACTTCCAACGCATTGGAGTGGAGAATCCTGGTTGGTAGAGAGTGGATGGATGGATAATCGTTTGAGGGGAGGCTCGATGGTCCTTTGTTCGATGGGAGGATTGTTGGGTATATGACCAAAGTCCCACATTGACTAGAAGTGGGGAGGATCATGGGTATATAAGGATGGACAAATATCTCCTTTGGTATGAGGCCCTTTGGGGGTAAAGCCCAAGAACAAATCCATGAGGGCTGAGGCCCAAAGTGGACAATATCATACCATTGTGGAGATATGTGGTGTCTAGAGTTCTTACAATTAGGAGAATGGTGAAGATAGCGTTTTGGTGTATTTAGAGCAGATGAGATAAAAGGCATTCCATGGGAAAGGTTGCTAAAATGCTGCAAGGGACCATCGAAGTTCCGCGACCTCCAAAGCCCAATTTCTTTGTCAACTTCCTCCACGCCAATAGAAGCGAAGTTGGAGATCCCATACATGAGCTGCCTCCTCCTACTCCTCTTATTTAATGTGCAGGCATTTGCAGACTGTTATTTCATATGCTACAGACTAGCTATTAGGCTATAACCTTCATAGTAGAGAAGGTGATTGGTTATAATCATATATGGATTTGCCTATCTATCTAGATTTTATAACTCATTTTCCCGTTTCATTTATTCTGCAGAGAGGATCATGTAATCAGTAAATAGTAGATTCTAAAATAACTACATTGTTGGTTGAATTACGACAGAGAATAACAATGTCTTGATATCCTGTGTGATTCTGGCCTTCATATCAATTAGAAATTTTATATTATATCACAAATCGTCAGATTTTCCGTTTGTCCTGCTTTCCTGCAGCGATTATGGAATCTTAATGCTAATTAAAGTTCCCAGTTTAGAGATTTTCTATTAAGCATTAGATTCCCATTTGTCTTGCTTTTCTGCGCTGATTATAGATTGTAATGTTATTTCGATTTTCCATGTCATATTATATGAATTGTTTTTAATGTGTTAGATATATAATTCCGATAGTGGTAACAAACAATGCTTATACAATGATGCGATGCGATGAGCTATTCGGTTCATGTTTATATTCCAATCGTAAATAATCTTCGTTTTTTTCCCAAATTGAGATAGTGTTTTTTCTATTAGTTCAAATTATAGTAGAGTAGGTATTACAACATTATTATTTTTGGCTATATGGTCTTAAAGCGGTCAAGTGGGAAATAAATCAAGTTGGTTGACTATCTGGTTGCACATAACCAGTCCAAAAACCAAAATGTCTGAAAAATAAATTAGAGTGTCTTTATATCTCTGATATTAACTAGCCTACTCAAAAAAACAAAAAAAAGGCCTTCTTAATACATATGAGAAAACTTAATCATCTTATGATTCTACCAGAGCTGTATCTTCAACACTAGATCCAACATTTTGCTACAAAATTTGACATTGAATCACTTGGAGTTCCCTTTGAATTGTTTGCATCTCTTCTAAGGGCCTTGAAATACTTGTAATTGGCAACATTAATGCCTTAAATAACATAAATTTACCATCCAATAAATAAGCAAATGTTGGAAAAACATTAATTCCAACCACAATATTAACTCTGTTAGGTGCTTGTTAGGTTCAAGTCTTCTTGAGAGTTCAAGAGATGATCTCAAGACTTCTAGAGACTTCAGGTAGCGTCCTGAAGAAGCCATCGACAATTGTAATCTAGAAACATCTATGCTATGTATAAAACTCCTTGCTTGGTAATGGGATGAGCTTGTTGTGTTTTGTGTTTAGTGTTCTATGTTGCATTCTCTGATTTGGTGTCGGAGCCGCGTTCAACGTTGAGAGCTTGAGGTCGCTGTGAGCATTGTGTTGGGCATTGAGAGTGTGCTGCTAAGAAGTGTTGCAAAGAGTGTGTGTGCAACACATACGCTTCTAGTGGAGGGCATATTGGCCAGACGTGAACTTGCAATCCGCGTGGAGAAGTAATTTCAATGTGTGAGTCTGAGATTGCCGAGGGTGTTTGAGCGCATTGTGTGCAGTAGGGAAGTGACCGAAAGTTTGAAAAAGTCGTTGGTAAAAGAGTTGCGAGGAGAATCAGATTGAGATTGAGATAGCCACTAGCTAAAGAAGTTGGGGATTTCTCAGGAGGAGCTCTGAAGTGCTAATAAGAGAGGGTGCTATTCCAAAAAGCAAGATCTAAAGCAAGACTGCATTTAATCTTGAACATATTCTGCTGGTATCAGATTCTGTGGCGAGAATCCTTAACAATTTTTGAAAAATGTGTTTTCATGTTTTTGCTTTGAATTGTGAATTATCTGCATACTCATTCTTGCAAGGGTTAAATAATATGGTGTCTCATCTCTATTGTTAACTCAAAGCTTTAGGTTTGAAATTAAGAGAAACTTAATTCAAAGTTCTAAATTAAAATTAAGCTAAAAGTAATTCAAAGCTCCTCAAATTAAATATTCCAAATCTCGGAGTTTGAATTAAAGTAGTTTCTGGTGGTTGACTATTAATTGACAATTTGCTTTTGAAATAGATGAGACGTGTACCCATGATGCTTGTGGGGTAGTGAAATAAAGGATTGTTTTTTTTGTGTGCAAAAAAAAAGGAAAAAGAAATAAAAGAAAGGAAAGGTTTATATTTTTATTAAGGAGTAAAAAAATTAATTATTGAAGTTGTGAAAAGTTTGGTGGTTGGTAGTTAAAGACTCATAAGGTTATTGATAATGGAAAATGTATTAGCAGAATCTTATTTATCGGATTCCAATAAGTTAGATGGTGAAAATTATGCAAATTGGAAGTTTAAGTTGCATAATTTAATGGAAGGCTATAATATATGGACGATTGTGTCTGGAGCTGAAGTCAAACCAATATCCGCTCAAGTCACAGATGCTGCAATTCAAGATTGGGAGCGATGGGAAAACAAAGGAAGGTGATTTTGCGGATGTCCATTAAGGACAACATTATTCCGCACATTAGAGAGTGCAAAACATCCAAGGACACATGGGACACTCTCAAAAGTTTGTATGAGACAAAGACTACAAATCGAATATTGTATTTAAGAGTAATCTTCTTTCAATTAAGATGGAAGAAAATGAAAGTGTGAGTAATTTTATTTCTAGAATTAAGGATCTAAAGGATAAATTAGGTGACATTGGTGAAACAATATCTAGTACAAACTTGGTTATTGTGACATTAAATGGAATGCTTGATGAATATAAAATGTTTATCACTGGTCTTTGAGCTAGAGAGAAGGCTCATATTTTTGATGAGTTGGCAGGTATACTTATGTAGGAAGAAGAGCGGAGAAGAAGTCTTAAACAAAAATCTCCTAGTTTAGATTTAGCATTGATGGCCAAAGGGAAGCAGTCCTTCAATGACAAATAGTGGGAGAAAAATAAAGGCAAAATGCCACAAGTAAAATGATTTCAAGGTACATCTTTACCAAGGACAAATACCAAATCAAGTAGAGATGATGTGTGTTATTACTGTGGAAAACCTGGTCATTTTGCTAAGAATTGCATGAAAATAAGGTCTGATTAATTCAAACGAAGAAGGCATTCAGGAAATGATGTTGATAGAGATGAAGCAATTAGTCATGACTTTAGCAATCTTAAATTGTTTGTGTCCAATGCTGCTTTATCAGCAGAAATTGATGATGATAATGCTTGGTTTATAGATTCTAGTGCATCAATACACATGTCATGCAAAAGAGATTGGTTTGATACTTATCATGATATCAATAATGGTGGACACATCTATTTAGGAGATATTAGATCACATGAAATTAAAGGATACGGTGATATAAGTGTTATGATGCCTAATGGACAAGAAAAACAAATTCAAAATGTGGTGTATGTTCCAGGATTAAAGAAGAATTTAATTTCAGTCTCTACTATTACAGATCAACATTTAAAAGTTGAATTCGTGAAATCAAATTGTTTGGTAAAGGATGTGCAGGACAGCTACAAGGTTGTTGCAAAAGGAATGAGAGTTAGAGGATTATACAAGTTGGATGTAATCAAGAATGGTCATCAAGCTTTGGAATGAACATGCATGTCAAATATAGAGCTCTGGCATCAAAGTTATGGACACTTAAATCATAATGACCTAATATTACTACAAAAGAAATTGATGGTAGAAGGTCTTCCAAATATTAGGGGGTGAACACTTTGAATGTGAAGGTTGTGCATTAGGAAAACAACATAGGGAATAATTTCATGTGCATGAAAATAAAAGAAAACATGAAATACTTGAACTAGTGCATACTGATGTTTGTGGTCCAATGCACGCTAAGTCACTTGGTGGAGCATATTACTTTCTTATATTTATTGATGATAGCACTAGATACACCTGGGTGTACTTTATAAGAAACAAAAGTGATGTGTTTGAATAGTTTAAATAATTCAAGGGTATGGTTGAAAAGAAAACAGGAAAGAGCATTAAAATTCTTCGATCAGATAAAGGTGATGAGTACACTTTTGGAGCTTTTATCAAATATTGCAAACAAAATGGAATTATGCAACAATTTACAGTAACACATACACCTCATCAAAATGGAGTAGTTGAGAGAAAGAATAGAACATTAGTTGAATGTGCTCGTAGTATGCTAAAAAGTAAAGGACTTTTTAATGGTTTTTGGGCTGAAGCCATTAATACAGATGTATATCTTAAAAATAGAAGCCCCACTAAGTATCTTGAGCACAAAACACCATTTGAAGCATTTTATAGTTTTAAACCTAAATTTAGGCATTTAAGGATATTTGGATGCAAGGCCTTTGCTCATATTCCTAAAGAGGATAGGAGAAAGTTAGATGCCAAAGCCATCAAATGTATTTTTATTGGATATTGTACTGATCAAAAAGCATATAAAATGTATGATCCAAGTACTCACAAGGTCTTTGCAAGTAGAGATGTTATATTTCATGAGCATGCAGTCTATAAACAAATAAAAGAATATGAACATAATGTATGGTAGCCTCCTTATGCCAGCTTTAAGGAAGAAGAAGAAGTTGTGGAATCAACTCAAGCTCAAGAACACATGGACATTCCAGAAGACATGTCAAGAAGTCAAAGTACACAAAGAAGTGATGAAGGCACTCCATAGAGAAGAAGAAGAGGATAAGGTACTCCACAGTGTAATGAACCCCTAAGAAGGTCAACACGATAGATTCAAACCCCTAGTAGGTATAAAGATTATGCTTTAATGTCTCAAGTAATGAATTTTTTGAGCCTTTAAATTATGAACAAGCTAAAAATCATAAAGAATGGGTGGAAGCTATGAAAGAAGAATATGACTCTATAATGAAAAATGAAACATGGGAGTTAACACAATTACCTGAAAATAAAGTCCTTATAGGATCAGAATGGTTGTACAAGACAAAAGTCAATGTAGATGGTAGCATAGACAAGTATAAGGCAAGATTGGTTGCAAAAGGTTATTCACAAAAAGAAGGTATAGATTACAAAGATACATTTGCCCCAGTTGCAAAAATGAATACAATCATAATAATGATAGCATTGGCAACTAAATATGATTGGAAGCTACATTAATTAGATGTGAAGTCAGCTTTTCTAAATGGTGACTTAAAAGAAGAGATTTATCTTGTTCAAGCAGAAGGATTTGTAAAAAAGGGACAAGAACATCTTGTATGCAAGTTAAAAAAGGCCTTGTATGGACTAAAACAAGCACCGAGATCTTGGTATGTGAAAATCGACAAATTATTCTTTCAGCAAGGATTTAACAAAAGCAAAAATGATCCTAATTTGTATGTCAAGGAAAATATAAATGACGATACAATATTACTCTCTATATATGTTGATGATCTAATAATAATAGGGAGTGCTGATAAATTGATTAAAGATATAAAAATGAAGTTATCACAGGAATTTGAGATGAAGGATCTTGGTCAGATGCACTATTGTCTAGGTCTTGAAGTATGGAGAGATATTGGAAGGAATTTAATCACACAAAGCAAATATACAAATGAAGTACTAAAGAGATTTCATATGAATGGATGTAAAGTAGTAAGTACTCCATTGGAACAAAATATCAAATTGAGAAGTGAAGATGAAACAAAAGAGCTGAATGGAACATTGTATCGACAATTAGTGGAAACTTTGAAATACCTCACTACCACTAGACCAGACATTTCTTATGCAGTAAGCATACTTAGTCAATTCATGGCTAAGCCTCATGAAAGCCATTCGATAGCTGGAAAAAGGGTCCTTCGATATTTAAAAGGGACTATCAATTTTCGTATTGAATATACTAATGCTTGTAATGTTGAATTGAAAGGTCATTCTAATTCTGACTGGGTTGGAAATCCAGATGACAGGAAATCCACCACTAGATACGTCTTCAATATAGGATCGGGAGCTATATCATGGAACAGTAATAAACAAGCAACAATTTCCTTTTCATCAATTGAAGCAGGGTATAAAGCATTATGTAGTGCCACTTGTGAAGCTATATGGCTCAGAAGAATACTTGAAGATGTTGGTGAAGGTCAACAAGAACCTATAGCGATCAGATGTGATAATCAAAGCACCATCAAATTGGGGAACAATCATATATGTCATGCAAGGTCAAAGTATATAGACACACAATATCATTTTGTAAGAGAAAAGGTCAAATCAAAAGAAATTTCCCTAATATATTGTAATACAAATGAGAATGTAGCTGACATATTCACTAAGCCTCTTGGGAAGGAAAATTTTGATTTTCGTAGAAGTAAGTTATGTGTTGTAGAAAATCCATATTATTTTGTAAGCCTAGTTGAGACTTGGACCAATAGGCATGTCAATTAAGAGTATGACCGTGTCTTATGCATTGTGATATAATGTATTTTGTGTGTTTATCTTATGATTGGAATTAAGGGGGAGCGTTGGAAAAACATTAATTCCGACCACAACATTAACTCTGTTAGGTGCTTGTTAGGTGTCAAGTCTTCTCGAGAGTTTAGGAGATGATCTCAAGACTTTTGGAGACTTCAGGTAGCGTCCCGAAGAAGCCACCGACAACTAGAATCCAGAAATTGTTGTGTATAAAACTCCTTGCTTGGTAATGGAATGAGCAAGCTGTGTTTTGTGTTTAGTGTTCTATGTTGCATTCTTTGATTAGTTTGCATGAGCAGGAATTTTTTTCCACATGTGTGCATGGGTCTGGTAAAAGATCACCAAAGTTAGCTATAATCTCTTGATCACTAGGATCCACCTAAGTACATCTTTCCTCCTCCCATTCTATAATTTCATTTTTGGCCCTTGATGGAATCCATGTTCTGTAGGCATTAACTACTACGTCCCCATACAACCGATACTCCCATGTTGGCATTACCTGCTACGTCGCTATACAATCGATACTCCCATGCTTACGGCCCCTAGTGGGTTTGTTCTGTTATGATTTCCTCTATGACCATGCCCCCTACCTGATCCCAAACCACGATTCCATAGGGACGACGGGCATACCATGGTTGCGTGAAAGTCCCCTAACAAAGATTTCTAAAGTGTCCCTATAATGAAAATCCTAGAGTTGTTGGCTCTCTGTTGGTTGTCCACATAAGGTAACCCAAGTGCTAATAGAACAATGTAAGGTAACCCATTAACAAACAACCATAACCAAATAAAAATTCAATAAAACTGAATTGTAATTTCATATCATGATGTTTCTCAAGGATTCTCTTTACTAGAGTGGTCCATCCTCAATGATACCAATCCCAAGAAGACTTGTGAAGCTTATCTTGTAGAGTGTAACCCTAAACCATAATCTCTTCACTAAACCACAAACCAAGAGACCCCAAAAAGGAAATAAAGGGTTTGCCTCCTCTTTCCCAGACTGAAACCAATAACCTGGGTGTATTGAAATACAATTGACCATAGACACATCAAAATTAAGGTGACTCGTTCCAGAAAAATTAAACTATAATTGGCGTCCTATGAGTGACTTCACATGCGCCAAAAACCACCCATGCCCAAACCCCAAATTGTTGCAGATGAACCATAATCAAAGGAATGATTGACCTTCCAACCTCAGTCAGTGGTTTGGCTTTGGTTGTGGAGAGGAGGGATTTCAGGGCTTGATAGACCCCATGACCAAAGGGCTTCAAAAGTGCAAGATATAAAACAAAAATCCACATGTAATGACCAGTCCCAAAACCCGACAAAAAGTTCCATGCACATAAACAAAAACCATTTGACATAGAAACAAAGCTCCAAAGGAAGAATAAAAAGAAAAGGGTTGATCATAACATACCCATAAAAGTGAAGGTAGCATGGAGAGGCCCCACCGAAACCAGCTTGGTAAATTGCCCTCAGCTACCCCCACACAATATACACACAACTCAACCTCAACGCCTGCTTACCTACAGAAATTTTTCAGATCCTTACTCCCAAAATTCTAAGATAGGTTATACTGTCTAAATTGTTGGCCTCAGAAACCGGCGTTATAGGGTTGGAATTTAACATGCATTTTGCCCGTCATAGGGCATTTTTATAAATTTTTTAAATGACCGTCTGTTGTGAAGTGTTTTGAATCGTGCAGAACATATTTCTGATGGTTAAATATTTTTTAAAAACGTCATTAGTACCCTTTAATACCCTAGGCTAATCTGACACTGCCACCTGACCACATTCCATTTGGCCTTGTCAGCATCACCGACTCAGATTCTTCACCATTCATTAGAAGCGTATCCCTTAGTTTTACACAATTTTTATTATTGAATATTTTAATGTATTAAATTGCTAAGTACTGTAGTTTGTAGTTGTCTATAATGCGACTTTTTGAAAGCCTTTCCGGTGGGTTTTTCCGGTCAAAATCCGGCATCAATTTATTGGAATTGCAAGTTTGATAGCTAGTTTCTGCACAATCAAAGCGTCTCGGGGGTTTTTCAGGGTGCTAAATCCAAATATGCAATTAAAAAACCATTTTAACTACAACAAATCAAGATTTAACCTCAATTTCTTCCGTTGGATTCCGTAACTGGAATCTCTAAAAAATCGCATTATAGACAACTCCCTGTAGTTTCAAATGGGCCTTGACTGCTAGAGGTAGAGTTGAATGTTAATATGCATGAAGATTGTCGTGATGGCCGTTTCAAATTTGATTGTGTTCTTGTTTTTCTGATATTCATGCCTGTCCACAGACGCCTGTTCTTAGATTTTGAATATTTCAGTCTCTGATAACAGGAGAAGGATTCTTGCGAGTGCAAGAAAGGATGGTTGGTGTGGGAAAATACACATCTTGGTTGTTCTTATGATGATTAGGGAAGTGGCAGAAGCAGCAGAGGTGAAGGCATATGCCTTGGATAGTGCGATAATGGATGCAAGGGTTGCTTCAATGCCATTCATTCCCTCCACATTCTCCACCCTCAGTCGCCTCGTTTATTCCCTTCCTCACGTATCGATTTTAATGAGATGCCTTTGCAATTGTTTTCTAATCTATTTTTATGATTGGAAACTACTATTTTCTTCTTAAATTGTCATATTCTTTATCTATGGACATTGATAACAAAAGTCAACACATTCCATACTAAATTGTATGGACATTGATATCAGAAGTTAGCACATGCCCCATGTGGTACTTCATGATTGGAAACTACTATTTTCTTCTTAAATTGTCATATTCTTTATCTATGGACATTGATACCAGAAGTCAACACATTCCATACTAAATTGTATGGACATTGATAGCAGAAGTTAGCACATGCCCCATGTGGTACTTCATGTTCACATATGGCGAGGACCCTTCATTCTTCTTTGAAGTCCCAAACTACAAATATGTTTTATTGGGCTATTGTCCCAGTCCCAAAATAGTAACATTCTGATTGAAATATTGAGGCCATGGCCTTCATGCTTTAACTAAGGATAAAACAATGAACAAAAACAAACCCACACATGCAAAGACACCCATTTTATGTATCCTAACTCACAAAGTAGAGCGCACCATATCCATAGTGGAGATTGTAGACAGTAAAGCCAAACCAAACCCACACATGCAAAGACACCCATTTTATGTATCCTAACTCACAAAGCAGAGCGCACCATATCCATAGTGGAGATTGTAGACAGTAAAGCCAAACCCATTCTTCTCATAATAATGCTCATGGACTGTAGTTGCCCAGACATGTTCTTTATCTATACGATATTGTGGGTATTCACTTTGTGGAGATTATTCTTTTCTGGAGTAGAAGTACAATGTTTTGTATATGGTATGCAATTTTTCTACTTCATTGTTAACTGAAAGGATATATGTGTGTGTGTGTGTGTGTGCGCGTGTGCGTGTGTTTGTGTTTTTTTTAATTTATTGTGTATGTTTTGAATTTTGATAAAAATAAAAATTTGGATAAAACCTGATTTTTCATATCACAATGGAAGTAACATTATATAACAAAGAATGTATAAGTCTGCATCCAAAACATTTATTTGTGAATATTTAAGTAAATTAAAAAAAAAAAAAAAAACAAGTTAGTTAAGTGGGATATGGATAGGAATTTTTAGGTAGATTTGTTTTTTCCAAAAAATAAGCTAATTAAATGGAATATGGATTCTGAGTTTAATATGATTTTGAGTTCAATGTTATATGTATATGTATATGATATATATATCTATCTAATCTATCTATCTATCTATCTATCTTATATATATATATTATATTATATATATATATATATATATATATATATATATATATATATATATATAGAATAATATATATATATTGCTAAAATTTTATATATTAGATATATATATATATTGCTAAAATTTAGTGATAAATAAAAGGATGGATTTGATCAAATCACGTTTTTACCATATTTAATACTTAAGTTTTTGCTATGTGAGAATGTCATAATGAAATAGGAAATTAAAGCATTATCCTATAACATGATGTTAAGGGATCCACAATGTCCATTGTTATAAATCTAGTATTTTATTTTTTAAAAGATTCAGATAGTATGCATTAAATCTTGTTAATAGTAGGGTATATCCATGATCCAAAGAAACACTAAAATGTATACTTCATTTTAAAATCCAATAGTATATATTGGATTACTTAAATTATAGCATAAATCATATTATTTAGGTTTCAAATATCTTATTGTGAGTGTTCCATGCAATTTTAAACCAATATTAAATATTTAATAAGTCATTTGTCTTTTATGGTCATTTTGGTTTTTCATTACGATAAATTATCTTTTTTAACATAACTATGTTATAGGAGGACAATTTTTTAATCAAACAATTATTGGTGAAGGGTTAATTTATTATCAACACATCAATCTTGAAGGGAAAAATTTTAAACATAATGTTTCTTGACGGGTAATATAAATACCTAAAACTTAAAAAAAAAATGTTCTGATGGGTAAAGAGAAATCCAACTTCCAATCCTACGGGCTTATGCCACCCTCTCTTTGCATTAATATGACTGTTCTTTCCTTGTACCTGGTTACCTGTGTGCGGGTGGCCACACCACCCCCCTACTTCATTACCATGAGTATTGCGGCTCAAATCCCGGGTAAATTGAAAATAATCTTTTAAACCATTAAACTATTGAAACTTAATTTTAAAACATTTTATTTTATTTTTAATATTTTTACTATGTTTATGTTTATGAGTATATTTTATTTTGGTTTTTTTAATATTTTTATTATGTTTATAAGTATATTTTATTTGGAGATGTTTTTTTCTCCTGTTTGTTAGTTTCTGTGAGTTTTGAGATGACTACATGACTAATATGTGAAATTTAAGCTGTCAAAAAGCATGGTTGGAATTTTGCCTACAAACACAAAGTTTCAAACTCGTGACCTAGTGCTTTAACAAAACATCCTATCACCATTTGTTCTATGCCTAGTGGGAATTTCAAGACGTTTCTTTTGAATATAAAATATGTGTATTTTTTTCCATATATTTAATTTATTATGAGAGAGCAAAAAAAATGTTATTATTACCCCTATTTAAATGTTTATCTCCCATGTTGACTACCATAGTACAAGTGGAATTCATGTCATCGCACGTTACCCATGCATATGTAGACAACCACACATGAAAATTGAAGAAGAATATAGAAGGTTCAATCCTATAACTTTAGTTGAGGGTGGAGGGAGTCAAACTTTAAATATCAAGCAACTAGGAGGAATATGGGTTCCATTTTATAGTATTATATTTTGTTCCATAGTTGAAAAAGGAAAACAAAAGTGGAAAGTTAGAGAGAAAAATAAATGAGATTAATATTTTGTGGAAGTCTTATAGGCTAGAGGTATTAGGTAACTCCATGGAGAATGGCGTTTCCTTTGTACTTACACATTTTACATACCAAAGGAAAAAAGAGCAGAGCAACATCACATTTCAGCCGGAATTTATCCCATAAGGGTTTTGCAAGGAAAAAATTGTCTATTGTAGATGGTGTGTGTATTTATTTATATTCCATATTTCTCGCATTTTATCTATTTCATTAAGTTAAGCATAAAATCAATAACTAAATAATTTGAAATCTAACCAAAAATTAATCTACTTAATATATATTTAAATCATTTATCATATCTATTATGATGAACCATTCTAATGGAATAACCACAATAGTTTACAAATCATGTCAGCATTAGAGTATGCCTCCTTGGGGTATTTTATTGGAAGTTACAAGGGGATTAGAGAACTAATTTAATTAGATAGTCATAGAACACTATCCATGGTAGACAAGTCTATTTATAATAACCCTCATGATTCTACAAAATAGAGGTTTCCAAGGTTGGAAGCATAAATTGCTGATATTAGTTGCAATATGAACCTCCTTGTGGAAGCTTTATAAAAAGTTTCATACTATTCATAGAAGTTGGAGGCTCAAACTCAGAGGTCAGATTGAAGGGGAAATCAATACATCATGAAGACCTAGAAAAGGAATCAAGAAAAGACCTTGAGAAAGAGAAGCCAAGTTTGAGTGTTGTTAGCCATTCATAGTTCTTTCTCAATATGGAAGGGAAAGTGGACATAAATACATAACAAGGTGATAATAATGCATTAAATTGAATCATTAGCTGCATAAATTAGAAGTTTATTTTAGTCTTCACCATATAGATGAAGAGTAGAAGATATCATTCTAAGTTGAAGTTAGAGGATTTTGGAGATGTTGGACCCACCAACATTCAAGGGATCTCCCCAATATGAAGCCCCAACTAGACCTCACACCATTTGGAGTAGGATTCCCAATAGTGGGTGGTAGTGTAATGCCTTGGCCGCGGTAGCGCGCAGAGATAAGTACAATAAATTTGGTTAAGAGCAAGTGTATGACCCTGTGGAGAGTCAAGTGCAATGAATTAAGGTTCTAACACCTAGAGGTGAAAGGGAAGTGTGCCCCTTAGAAGCCTGTAATAGTACAAAGCTTGAAATGAACACATGAGAGAAATGATATCACAAGCTAAAATGCAGAATAGTCCACAAGTTAAAGTGATGGGTTAATCCAACAACATGCATTCAACAAGATTTATACAAATGTATAAAAAGTAGTTCATAAGCAAATGTGTAATTTAAACAACATATATTGCCAACAAAACAAGAGTAGTCCTACTATATTAACCAACATAGATCCATCTTAAGTATGGATCTAACATGAGTCGAGAGGGATCAAATTTCTTCATGTGCAAACTTCATTAGAGTGCAAAATACAATGTGTTATTTTTCATTGCTTAAATTGTATTTTTTAATGCTAAATAGAGTGTATATAGGACCAAATAAAAGTTTTAACATTCAAAATATTTTTGAAAAGTATAAGATTTAAATATCTTATTCGTATATATATTTTTATTTCTATTCATTTTTTTAATTATAGCCGACATTATTTTTCTATGTAGAACATATTTTTTATTTTTTATTTTTATTTTAAAGGGGAATGGATGGATGAACAAACTTACACATCTCCCTCATACTGGGCTGTAGAATGAGCATTTCAGCTCAATAACATATGCATGAAAGTGTGTTGGCTCTGAATTTATTATTATAAGTGGAAGTTCCATCCATACATACACCATTGATGACCACTAGCCCCAATAGTTGAACATTAGAGTCAAGAACACCTGCTCCTCCAAATAAGTATACTAGCTCTACGTTATGGATAAGCCAAGGCTCTTCACAATACTCCCAAGACTTTTCTAAGCCTAAGACTATCCAAAAGCTTGGCTCTCAAAAGCCCGTTCTATGAGTTATGAGGTTCTATTTATAACAAAGGGTGGGGTGACCCTTGACATTCTCCTTTGTGACTCTTTGACTTCCCTTATGACTCATCAAATACTTCACTAGATGAAATGTTACATTCCATAATGACTTTTCCTATTCCAATATTGACACTTGGAATTTCACTTAAAACATATTCACAATAATATTACATTTTCCACATGTACCCACATAAGACAAAGTAGGCTAGAGAGCCTAACAAGACACAACACTATGATTCTGAAGTTTGGGGGAAGTCCAGCTCGAAAAAATCCATTTGGTGCTTCTCAGTCACATAATAGTGCCAAGTTTGGTACTATGTGATGGTGTCCCAAAACTGTTTGATGGTGTCTTTATGGAAGCGTACTCTTTCCTCCATGGAATCTGGGTACACGGTCTTGGAACCTATGTCCAACTCATTCTAAAGCATGAGCAACATGGTCTTGACCATAACAGGACCACCAGTGTACTTTTACATGTTGTGTGCACTCAACTCCAAGTATTCTCTAGCGGCCTCTTATCTTAGTTGCTCCAAGTACTCATCGATATCCAACCAAACTTTGTTCTTTGGCTTAGCATCAGTGAGGGAACCGATTGATGGGATCCTATGCGTACTCATCATGAAATCCAAACTATTGTACAACTGTGCATATGAGGCTTGTGTGTTGTTGATGAACGAGGAAAGTTGTTTGTAGTTCTGGATCAACATTTGAACCTTCACTTTCTCTAGCTTGGCCTATGGCTTCATCTTCTTCTCTAAGTCAAGCAGGGCCCCTCTGTACCACATTGTCCACTCTTGTACATGGGCGATGTCAACATGTATGTTCTTGAGAGTTTGAAAAAACTCTTTTCTCTGCTTCTATAAGCTACGCACTTTGACAACTTCTTTATGCACAGTGACAAATCTGGCATAGAGCTTCCGCATGGGATCACCAACTATCGATACTTCAACTAGTATCGTTGTCTTCATCTCCCTTAACGTGAAAATTTCATTCTGCGTTGTTGATCGGAGTTGTTCTGCCCCTTGCCTAATAGCCTGCAAGTTCCTTGATAGTTTTTCATTCTCAGCCGTTAGGTACTTAACATTTGATCTTGTTACTCTTGCACAGGCCAAGTTGGCTTTGGCAAGGGAAGTTGGATGCTTCTTAGTGTCCAACACGATCACTCTTTCCTTTATGAATGAAGGTGATGCATGATCATCTAGAAAGTGCTTCCTCTACGCTTGTACAAACTTCTTCTACAACTCGTCAAATGATAGATTGTACACATCCATGACGAGGTCATAATCAAGGAGAACAACATATCCTTTCTTTCTTAGGACTGGTTTTGATAATGGAGGTGATGGAGACTGAAGGATGACCTATGGTGCTTTCAGTATGAGGTTAGTGTCTTACCGCTGCGACTCCTATTCCAACTCCATGTCTGTCACTTTAATAAATTGCTCAATCTATTGAGAAAGCTCTTGATCCTACATCTGTTCACCATCTTCCTTAGTTGTTGGTTGTTTTCACTCATCAACCTATATCGGCATTGTTTGCTTTGTCATCGCGCCTTGCCTTTTTTCTTATTCTTTCTTCTAATTCTCTCCTCCTCAACTCCTATTCTTCTTCAAATTCTTCTCCTTCTCCTGCAGGTTCAATTCTGCTTCCTGCAAACCTTTGTTTTTCTCTCTTCCCGCTTCATCCACTTCTCCTTCTTTGATTCCCCTACCAAAGATTCCTTCTCTAGGATTGGTTCTACCTTCTTTTTTCATCTTTTCTCTCCCTCTGAATTCTCAACAATCTTCCTCTTTCCATTTTCCTGCATTGGATTGTTGCCTTCTACTACTGTTGTTGTTTCTTCCGGACCTGCTGCTGACTGTAGAGTAGCCTTCCAAATTCTTGCTAAACTAACTAGCTCATTAATTCTGGAGGCATTTTAGTAGTACCTCCAAGGGTCCTCCTCTGGCCAATGAAATGTCCCACGGATCCATGGAAAGTACACTCGCGTATAGTTTTCCTTGCAAATACCATGGGGATCATACGTATTAAAGTATTTGGTGCCGAACTCAAACTTCACTATGTCCTTAGCCTTTCAATCTTCATCTTTCAAGCTCTTAATCTCATATAATCCGATCCACAAAGGAAGAGAGAGCCATGGAGATTTCTTCTTCTTATGCAGTCTTTCTGATAACCCTATAGCGAAGTGGTATGAAACTTCTTGCATGATCAGTTTGTTAGTGGCATACCTTGGTAGAGCATGCATAGGCTTCTCTCAACTGAACACTCTAATGAAGGTGCCACCTTGTGAGGCATACCAATCTGCAATGTTTACTATCGCCTCCATTGCTTCTCGGAACATACAAGGTGGATCTCGCTCAAAGATAAGCTTGTACAATGAGATGATAAAATTGTCAATTAGCGTTTCCATCACTCCTTGATAGTTGGAGTCAGAAATAAACTTCAATACATATTGACGATAGTCCCTTATGGTGTCCATGTATAGCTCATGTTAGGGAACTAATGCTGGGCACATATTACATCTAGTAAATACAAAGACATGTAGAGCCTTGCTTTCTCATTCTTGGGTGTATTTCGAGCCTTAGCCACATGGGACTCCAACTGATAAGCCAACAAATCTGACCAGTTGAATAGCCTCCCATCATTCACTAACTAGTCCAGTAAGACTACACACCTTTTAGGAAGGGTTTTTGTGTTATCTTCACCATATATTTTGCAAGAAAATATGATCAAGAGCTGGTAAGCCTTCTTGAGGGACTTGGTCTTCTAAACATGGGTGGGTGTCTATCTAAGCTTTGAAGGCTCTTTCACGCACCACTTGACAATGTCTCTCGTGTTCACATAACTATGGGTGGCATAGAAAGATAAGTCCATGTGCTTCACTGCCCAAGGCAGGTGATACATCTGCTGAAAGTTCTTTTCCCTGAAGGTGGCAAGCTCTCTCCCACTAGCACTACTCACTCTCATAGTCTGTTCATATGTATGTGAGACAATACAACTAATGATGTCCACACATGGGAAGGAAGGGTACTTGCATGAAATCTTGTATATTCCTAGCCACTGGATGCTAAGGTAAACCTATTGATATTCTAAGTCTGCCTTGATGTCCTATGCAAAAGTATCTTTGATCTGCTTCCGTGTTAGTGTTGTTCCATTCTTAATAAACAAATAAGTATCTATGTATACTGGTAGATCAACTGCTTCCCTAGTACTACCCTTGACGGTTTCCTCTAATACAACTCTCTTGGATGCCATTTTAACTGTAACTGCTAGAGAGATGCTAAAAAATTGTTGTACCTGTGGGGTAGAGAGGACATTGATGGCAAGAAAATTTCAACTAAAAGTAAACAATCTCAAGACAAGATTAGGCATCAACCCAGACTCATGATGGGAAGGATTGCAAATTTTTAACTGAGAGAGGTCATTGGATGACTGTGGGAACTGCGCATTGCACAGTCCCAACAGTCAGTGTGGAAGATTTGTGATTAGATCTGCGCAATGCATAGTTCAGTCTGACCAAGGCCTGTGAGAGACTATGCATTGTGTAGTCTCAGTGGCCAAGCTGGGAGACTGGCTCTTGGAACTATGCAGTGCACAGTTGGAGCCAACCTAGGCTAGGCTCTACGCAATTCCAAAAGGAAAGACAAAGGCTTGAGTGTCTAGATTACACAAAGCTAGCTGTGCAAAGTGAGATTTGGGTAAGGGGGCCCAGATCTGCCCAAGGGGAGTGTGAAAAGCAAGAAGTTATGAAATATGGTGTGATGTTGTGTTGAGTGCAGATATGACTAAGTGTTGATGCATGCATGTGAAACAAGTACAGGAATTGATTAAACTGAAGGAAAATGAAGCATGTGAAGAGAGTTGCCACACCAACGATTGTTGGTGCAAATACAGGAAAAATCATGCAACACTTGGGAAAGCCAATCTATAACTCGAAAAAACACTTCTATAAGCTAAAACAAGTTAAAAATCCAACAATCATTCAAAGAAACAAGTGAAACAACACTTGCACAAACTAAACAACAAAAAGCAACAAAAAAGCGGAAAAAGATGAGAAAATAAAAACTCACCTGGAAAAGTGTCGACGATCACACCGAAGGCTCACTTATCTCCTCGGGAATGCTAGAGGTCTAAGATTGAGTGTGAAAACAAGTTCTAGTAGTGTCGATTAAATATATTTGGCCAAGTTAGGGCTTATGATGTGCATGCCTAAAATCAAGGAAAAAGTGACACTTAGTGCAGTTTCTAAAAATAACGCAAGTGCCTTCTTTGGGTTGCTAAAAATGGATCCATATTTTTTAGGGATGATTTTTTATTTTTTAGGAAAAATTCCATGCATTTCCCGGAAAGATTGCGCAGTTCTAGGAAGGACTGGACAACTCTCTAACTCGTGCATTTTGTAGTGTCTAAGCACAGTGAGGTCTACATAGTTTCTAGGCTCAGTTTTGGGCTGCCCCTCCATGACTATGTATTTCCAGAGCTCAAGGCTCATTGGTAGTTAGGACTGTGAAATTCCTAACATCAAGGCCAATTTCCCTTAAGAATTACACAACTTTTTGAGGCAAGCCTAGAATTGTTAAGGGACCAAGTCAGGAGATCAACTTGTGGGTTAGAAAACAAAATGAGTGAGAAAAAACAAGAAAATATTAAAAGGATAAGTCTCAGTTGAAGCATGGATTCCTGGATTAGTGCAAGATGAGCTACTATGATTTAGAAGGAAGGTTCCAAAATCGAAGCATAGGAAAAATTTTGGAGGTTGGTTGTAGCTGCTACAACATTGGTAACATAATGGTAGAACTCCAGCTCTCTATATGGACCTTGTCTCATGAAAATAGAGTCTAACCCTTGTATTGTTCAATTATTCAATTATCATAGCTTCTTCACTTAGCTTGAGTTAATGATGTAGTCCCAAACATTCTCTTTATTGGCATCACACATACCAAGCCAAGTCAAACTAAGTTGTTTCAATTGGGGATGAGGGGTATATAGATGCATAAGTAAAGTAGACTATCAGAGTTTTAGTTTCATGTCTAGTGTTTCTCCGCTGTGAACAGGCCTGGATAGTACCCTAGTAGAGTCACTTCAGGAACATAGGCATTTCTCCACTGCCAACGAGCCTAGACAATATCCCAGTAAAGTTACTTGCTTCACCTCTCTGCGCAGGAATCCTTTCTCTTCTTTTGATCTTTATTATTTTTATTTATTTTTCATTTTCATTTTCAAGGAACTGTGCATAGGCACTTATTTATTTCATGAGGTGGAAGAGGGATCCCGAGTTATTGAGAAAAGAAGAAGTTATCCCTTTAGAGAAGGATATTTATATATACCTCTGATATACTTGCAAAGGTTTTCCCCCTCTCCTTACTCTACTTGTCTGATTTGACAAGGATTAATTGAAAATAGAAAACTAATTAAAGTAGGAGGTACTAGTTAAAAGTGCAATCATTGTGATTTCACCATGACTCTCTATGAAAGGAATGTATTTTCCATAAGGGTGTCATCGACTAGAAGAAATGAAATACTCGCACAAAGAGAGGGAATAGACAGAAAACCAAGTGTCGATAGTTGTACAAGTTCCTCTTAGATTTCACCCTACTTGGATAAGAAGCCAAACATGGTTTCATGCGAAAACTAACCTACGGGTGAAAAATAAAACAAAGAAAGGAAAGAAGTGAGACAAAGAAAGAAAAAGTAAGCAAATCAATAAAAAAAACTACTCCTACTCTAACCTAAGCAGAGCATAGGCCAACTCATGTAAAGTGATACTTCCATTGCAACCATTGGTGCATTGGTTGGCCCATGAAGGTGAGATCATGATCGACAAGAAAGATTTGCAAGAAAACCAACAGACAAGAAAGATAAAACAATGAAAACTAATACGTTGGAAGCTTGAATGCATCCGCATAAAAGTAAAAGTGGAAAGCACATGAAAGGCACTATGCGGATGTATCATGGTGTCCTAATACATTGTGAGTTGAAGACAAGCATGTACACACCTTCGAACTTGAAAAATGAGCAAACATAAGGAAAGAAGAAAACTTACATTTTGCAACAGTGCTTACTACGTACGACTAGTCCAATACTTGAGCAATAAGATCATGTGATTTTAGTGGAGGATACGAAAATGGTAAGATAGATTTATTTTCAATGTGAACAACATAGTGATGAGGATCCTAAGATTCAACAGATTTCTGATCTGAAGTGGAATTGAGCTCAAGACTACGAGAACCTGGCATAACCATGAGCTTGGGCCAAAGTGCCTCGATAGCTTGAGGAGTTTCCAACTCATCAAGATATGGATAATCAAAGATTGGTGGCTTAGAAAGATCGACATTAGACAAATCAGAATCATGATCAAATGAATGAATGAAAATATCATGACAACCACGATCAGAAAATTCAAGATGATGGATAGAGGAATCCTCATGGTCTGACGAATCATAAAGAGGAGATGATGGAAAACGTGAAATCTCACCCTCTAGGTTTCCAGAAAGGTAAGATGAGAAATTGGGAGGATCAGGGGAGATAGATTTGTCCTCTCCACGTTGAAATGAAAAACTATCATTCCATATGTTATGCAAATGATCAGAAATAGAAACATCCGAGAATGAATTATCACAAGATGAAACATAATCGTGGAAGATGTCAGGATAAGGCAGATGAGGTGTGGATAGAAGGATATCATCCTTCATCACAGATTCTTGTTCAGATTCACACACATACTCATCAAAAATGATATCGCGGATTAGCTGGTCAACACCAACTCTATCCAGAACCTGATCCTCGTGAACATCACATGTGAGATCCGACACATATGAACACAACACACCAAAATCTGGAGGATCAAAGGGACCAAAGGATGGAGGATGAGGAGATAGCAATACAACACACCCATTAGAGTTGCAGTCCAAATTTGTGCAGAAATCCTGAGTAGGTTGGGTAGGAGGAAATGGTGATAAATCAATAGGTGGATTCTCAACTTCTCCCACCTCTACCTATGGAGCCAAAGTTGTCTGATGGGAAGGCGACGAAGGTTCAATTGGGATAACGACCTTGTCTATATCATATTTAGAAGCTCTAACACATAGGTATGTTGGGAGAGGTTCGAAAGATTCTAACTCATGTAGATTTTCAGAAACGTGAACAAGATATTGAAATATTTCATGCAAGCATTCCCAGTCAACTTTATTTTCAAGAAATTCAAAACAGTAGTGAAGAAAACGAGCATGAAAATCTTGAAGAGATTCCATAAAGAACAAAATCATGAAATAATTCTCTAAAAAATGGATCAAAAGAGTGTGTAGAGGTTGCGGGCAATGTGTGACACCATTGCTTTGCGCGCCCTTTGAACTTGAAAGTGAACAAACCATAGGAAATATCACCAAATGGGACATCGTGCCTGTTATAGAAGCCAACAAAAGTGACTGTGTGTCTGAACAAGGTTGTTCGACCCTCGCCATTAAACTTATATCTGGGCAAGTCATCTAAAATGTTCACTAACACTTCCAAATGTTTAGAGTTAGAAAAACATGCCAGGTTTTTTATTTGGACAGAAGTTATGAAATATGTGTAGAAATTCAAAATATTCTTAAAGGGCTCAGCTTGTCATCTAGCCCTCCTTCTAGCGCTAGAAATGTTGACGGTGTTGGACCTGCCAACATTTAGGGGATCTCCCCAATATGAAGTCCGAACTAGAACTCACACCGTTTGGAGTAAGAGTCCCAATAGTGGGTGGTAGTGTAATGCATTGACTGCGGTAGCGCATAGAGGTAAGTGCGATAAATTTGGGTAAGAGCAAGTGTGTGACCCCGCAGAGAGTCAAGTGTGATGCATGAAGGTTCTATCACATGGACGGAAAAGGGAAGTGCGCACCTTAGAAGTCTGTAATAGTATGCAAATTGAAAGGACACATGAGCAAAATGACATCACAAGCTAAAATGTATAATAGTCCACAAGTTAAAGTGATGGGTTAATCCAACAACACATTCAACAAGATTCATACAAATGCATACAAAGTAGTTCATAAGAAAATTCATAAGTTAAAAAACATTGCTAATATAACAAGAGTAGTCCTACTATATTAACAACATATGCATGAAAGCGTGATGGCTCTAATTTTATTATTATAAGTGAAAGTTCCATCCATACATACACCATTGATGATCACTAGCCCCAATAGTGGAAAATTACAGTCAATAAAACCTTCTCCTCCAAAGAAGTATACTCGCTCTATGCTATGGAGAAGCCAAGGCTCTTCACAATACTCCCAAGCCTTTTCAAAGCCTAAGCCTAGCCAAAATCTTGGCTCCCAAAAGCCCATTATATGAGTTATGAGGTTTTATTTATAACAAATGGTGGGGTGACCCTTGACATTACCCTTTGTGACTCTTTGACTTCCTTCACGACTCATCAAATTATTCACTAAATGTCATGTTACATTACATCATGAATTTTCATATTCCAATATTGACACTTGGAATTTCAATTACAACATATTTATAACAATATTACATTTTCCACATGTACCCACATAAGAAAAAATAAGCTAGAGACAACCTAATAAGACACAACACTATGATTCCAAATTTTTGGGGAAGTCCAACCCAACAACCTCCACTTGGTGCTTCTCGATCACATACTGCTCCCAAGGTTAGTACTATGTGATGGTGTCCCCAAATTGTTTGATGGTGTCTTTCTGGAAGTAGACTCTTGCCTCCACGACATCTCAGTATATGGTCTTGGAACTTGTATCCAACTCGTTTTGAAGCATGAGCAACATGGTCTTCACCATGACAGGACTACCGATATAATTTTGTATGTTGTGTGCGCTCAACTCCAAGTATTCTCTGGTGGCCTCTCATCTTAGCTTCTCCAAGTACTCATTGATCTCGAGCTGGACTTGTTTCTTGGGTTTAGCATCTGTGAGGGAACCGATTGATGGGATCCTGCGCATTCTCACCATGACATCCAAACTATTGTACAATCATGCATATGAGGCTTGCATGTTTCCAATGAATGAGGCAAGCTAGTTGTAGCTCTAGATCAACATTCAAACCTTAGCTTTCTCCATCTCGATCTGTGGCTGCATCTTCTTCTCTAAGTCAAGTGGGGCCACTCTTTACTACATTTTCCACTCTTGTACATGGCCGATGGAAGCATGTATTTTCTTGAGAGTTTGAACAAACTCTTTGCTCTGCTACTGTAAGCCATGCACACAGAAAACTGCTTTATGCTTGGTGACAAATATATCATAGAGCTTTTGCATGATATCACTAAGTGTTGATAATTCAATAAGTATCGTTGTCTTCATCTCCCCTAATGTAGAAATTACATTCTGCGTTGTTTCTCAGAGTTATTCTGCCTCTTGCCTAGTAGCTTGCAAGTTCTTTGCTAGTTTCTCATTCTTGGTCATCAGGTACTTAACATTTGAACTTGTTGCTCCTACATAGGCCAAGTTGGCTTCGACAAGGGTAGTTGGATTCTTCCTGGTGTCTGACACTATCACCCTTTCCTTGATGAATGCAGGTGACGCGTGATCATCCAAAAAGTGCTTCCTCCGTGACTGTACAATCTTCTTCTACAACTCGTCAAATGATAGATTGTAGAAATCCATGATCGTATCATCATCAAGGAGAAAAACATCTCCTTGCTCAGTCAAGACTAGTTCTAATACTAGAGGTGGTTAAGACTGAAGGATGACCTGTGGTTCTTTCAACATGAGGTTAGTGTATTCCTGTTGCGACTCTTGTTCCAACTCAATGTCTGACACTTCAATCAATTGCTCAACCTTTTGAGAAAGCTACTGATCCTGCATCTGTTCACCCTCTTCCTCAGTTGTTGGTTGTTCCGGATCATCAACCTGTATCAACTTTGTTTGCTCTGTCAGCGCACTTTGCCTTTTTTCTTCTTCTTGCTTTTGCTTCTCTTCTCTTTCTCTCCTCCTAAACTCCTATTCTTCCTTCAACTTCTTCTCTATCTCATGCAACTTCAATTCTGCTTCCTGCAACCTCTGCTTTTCTCTCTTCCTTCGCTTCACTCTCTTCATCCGTTGCTCCCTCTTTGCTTCCGTTGCCAAAGATTCCTTCTCAAGGATTGGAGTTGTCTTTATTTTTTAGCTTTTCTCTCCCTCTGGATTTCTTCCTTCTACTATTGTTGTTGTTTCTTTAAGATCTGCTGCTGATTGCAGAGCAAACTTCCAAGTTCTTGCTAAACTGACTGGCTCATTTATTCTGGAGGCTTTGTAGTAGTACCTCGAAGGGTCCTCCTCTGGCCAATGAAATTTCCTATGGATCCATGGAAAGTACACTCATGTACAATGGTCCTTGCAAATACCGCGGGGATATTACAGACTAAAGTACTTAGTGCTGAACTCAAACTTCACTATGTCCTAAGCCTCAACATCTACATCTTTTAAGCTCTTAATCTCGTATAATCTGATCCCAAAGGAAGAGTGGGTCATGGAACTTTTTTCTTCCTATGTAGTCCTATTGATAACCCTGTAGCGAGGTGGTATGAAACTTCTTGCATGATCAGTTGTTAGTGGCATACCTTGGTAGAACATGCAAAGGATTCTCTCTGCCAAAAACGCTGATGAAGGTGCCACCTAGTGAGGCATACCAATCTGCAATGTTTACTATCACCTCCATTTATTCTTGAGACATGCAAGGTGGATCCTTCTCAAAGATAAGATTGTATAACGGGATGATAAAATGGTCAGTTAGCCTTGCCACCACTCCTCGATAGTTACAGTTGAAAAGAAATTGGCAATGGATGTTGACGAAAGTCTCTTGTGGTGTCCATGTCCAGCTCATGCTGACGAACTGTTGTTATGCGCAAATTGTATCTAGTAAATATGCAGACATGTAGAGCCTTGCTTGCTCATTCTTGGGTGGATTCCAAGCCTTAGCCACATGTCACTTAAACTGATGTGACAACAGATCCAACCAGTTGAATGACCTCCCATCATTCACCAACTGGTCCAGTAAGACTACCCACCCTTCAAGAAAGGTTTTTGTGTTCTCTTGACCATATTATTTGAAAGAAAAGATGATCAAGAACAAGTTTTCCTTCCTGAGGGACTTTGTCTTGTAAACATGGGTGGGTGTCTATCTAAACTTCGACGAATATTTCACTTAGTGCTTGACAATGTCTCTCGTGTTCACATAGCTTTGGGTGACATAGAAAAGTGAGTCCATGCACTTCACCAGCCCATGCAGGTGATACATCTGCTGAAAGTTCTCTGCCATGAAGGTGGTAATATCTCTCTGGCTGGCACTACTCAATGTCATAGTCTTTTCATTTTTATGTGAGAGAATCCAGTGGATGATGTCTTCACATGGAAGGTGGGGTACCTGCATGCAACCTTATATAATCTTGATTGATGGATGCTAATATAAACTTGTTGGTCTTCTAAGTCTACCTTGATGGCCTATACAAAAGTATCTTTGATCTGCTACCATGTTAATCATTTTCCCTTCTCAATAAACAAATGAGTATCTGTGTATACTGGTAGATCAATTGATATCTACTCAACTACTTCCCTAGTACTACTCTCGACAGTTTCCTCTGATGAAACTCTCTTGGATGCCATCTTAAATGTAACTACTAGAGAGATGCTCAACAACTATTGTACATGTGGGATAAAGTGGACACTCATGGCAAGAATATTTCAGCTAAAAGCAAAATAAACTCAAGAAAAGATCAAGTAGCAAGACAGGCTCATGATGGTAAGGATTGCACAGTTTTGAGTGAGAGAGGTGGTTGGCTTATTGTGGGAACTATGCATTACGTAGTCCCAATAGTCAGTGTGGGAACTTGTTGAATGGAACTGAAAAATGTGCAGTTCAATATGGGCCAGGACCCGGGAAAGATTGTGCATTACACAATATCAGTGGCCAAGCTGGGAGACTAGCTCCTAGACCCATATAGTTGGTTCCAACCCAGGCTAGGCTCTACGCAATTCTAGAAGCCAAGCCAAAGGCTTGAGTCTCCATATTGCGTAGAGATAGCTGTGCATAATGAGATCCCCTGGGAGAGACTGCGCATTGCGCAATATTAGTGGGCAAGCTGGGAGATTGGATCCTAGAACCGCACAGTTGGATCCAACATAGGCTAGGCTCTGCGCAATTCTAAAAGGTAGGACAGAGTCTTGAGTCTCTAGATTGCGCAGAGCTAGTTGTGCACAATGAGATCCGAACAAGGGGACCCATATCTGCCGAAGGGGAGTGTCAAAAACAAGTAGATATGAAAGATGGTGTGATACTGAGTGTATATAGGACTAAGTTTTGATGCATGCATGTGAATGAAGTGCAATAAATTATTAAATTGAAGGAAAATGAAGTATGTGAAGAGAGTCGCGCAACGACGACTTTTGGTGAAAAAATGGGAAAACTCATGCGACACTTGGGAAAGGAAATCTATAAATTGAAACAACAATTCTACAATCTAAAACAAGTTAAAACACTAGCATTCATTCAAAGAAACAAGTGAAACATCACTCACACAATCTAAACAACAAAAAGTGATGAAAGATGAGAAAAGAAAAACTCACCCGAAAAAGCAACGAAGATGGCACTGAATGCTCCTTGATCTCCTAGGGAATGTTATGAGTGTGAAAATGAGTTCTAACAATGTTGATTAAATATATTTGGCCAAGTTAGGGTTTATGATGTGCATGCCTAAAACAAAAGAAAAAGCGACATTTGGCAATAGTTTCTAAAAATAGCGAAAGTGCGTCCTTCGAGTTGCTAAAAAAGGATCCCTATTTTTTACGAGTTCTTTTCACTTTTTTCTTTTTTTCTTTTTTGGGAAAACTACCATGCATTTCCTGGAAAGATTGCATAGTTCTAGGAAGTACTAGACAACTCTTCGGCTCACGCATTGTAGTTTCTAAGCACGGTGAGGTCTTCAAATTTTATGGGTTGCCCCTGCATGACTACACATTTCTCGAGCTCAAAGCTCACTAGCAGTTAGGATTTCACAATTCCCAATAGCAAGGCCAATTGCCCTCAAGAATTGCACAATTTTCTGAGGCAAGCCCAAAACTGTTAAGGGTCTAAGTCAAGAGATCATCTTGTGGGTTAGAAAATAAGCTGAGTGAGAAAACATAAGACAATATGGAAATTATAAGTCTCAATTGAAGCATGGATACTTGGATCAATGCAAGATGAGCTACTGTGGTTTAGAAGGAAGACTCCAAAATCAAAGCAAAATAAAATTTTTGGAGGGTGGTTATAGCTGTTACAACAGAGGGCTATGCTTTGACGCAGTGGGAAAGCCTCACTAGATCACTTAAGTTTTAGAACGATCCACTAGTAACAAGGTGGGAGGACTTCAAAACCATAATTAAGTCCTAATTTGTAGAGAGCCCATGATTCCAATGCCACTAATTCAAGTAGAGGCAAGGTTGAGGCAGGGGAAGAGTTTATAGGAGTATGACACTAAGTTCAGAAAGATATCCATCTTGTTGGGTATCTCTCCCAAGAACCTATATGTACTCCTTAAGCATCTTAGGGGTCTACATACCCATCTAGTAAAGTAAGTGATGCTTTTCGAGCCGAGGATTGTACACGAGGCATGTCTACTAGCACAACATATGGAAATCATAAGCGAAAAGAAATGGTAACCAAGTGGTTCAAAGTAAAAATTACACCAATATTCTTCCAAGGAGGGGAAGAATAAGTGGAAATGGAAAAAGGATGAACCTAAGAAAGCGTATAATAAATATGCAGAATACACACTTGAGAGGATTCAAATGAAGTTTGAACTTTTGATGACAATGGAATACAATACAAAGATCTTATATATGGTGAGAGTGTTGTTTGGAATGAACATTGAGATCATCCAAATAGGCCAACATAATATGACCTAAATCATCAAAAATTTAATCCATGGCTTGCTAGAAAGTTGTGCCATAATTTTTAAGGCCAAAAGGAATTGCACGATACATGAACATACCCTAAGGGGTAGTGAAAGAAATTTTATACTTATCTTTATGGAAAATATGAATTTGATTCTAGTCTGGGTAGTTATTCATGATTGATAAGGCATCATGCCCCACACACACATTGATGACTTGATTTATGAATGGTGTAAGGAAATTGTCCTTTAGGCACACTTTGTTCAAATACCAAAAATTAATACAAATTCAAATAGTCCCTTTTTTCGTCATCATAGCTACCGGGTTAGACAGTCATGAAGTATAAGAAATGGGCTATATGAACCTTTCTTTTTGTATATTATTAATTTCAACTTCGATAGTTGCATCATTTGATGAATGCAATGAATGTTGCCTATGTCTCACTAAAGACACATGTCATGTTTCGACATGGTGCTCTACGATAGGAGGGATTAAACCATGAACTTATACATATAACTAAGTGAAAACATTGCAATATTCTTGGAATAAGGCTTTATTGGTTGTAACTTCGTCTTGGGAGCAAGGTGCCCCAAACAATATTTATTTCATAACATTGGGCTTCATTGATATGTCCACTTTGAAGGTTTGGGTTACATTAGCCATATTAAATTATTCAAAGGCATCTAGTGTAGGAATGCGGTTTTTAAACTAGTCAACATGGCTTGTGGGAATAAAATCCTTATTTTCCACTGTACACACTCTTTGTAGTTGGTATCGAATTTGTGAATGTTCCTTGGGGTAAATGGAAGGAGTGATGGTGTGTTAGGTACCTAAAATACTAGTGTAGCCCCCTTATTGTTATTGTTAGTGTAGACCCCTTATTGGTATTATTGTGCCCACGTAGCCCCCATATTGTTATTGTTGTGTCCCATAGAAGCCCACTATTATTATTGTTCTGACCTTACATTATTATTGTTATGTATTCTCTTATTATATTGTGACCCCTTAGACTCGTATATATACAAAGGAGGCCTTTTCATTTGTATCATCCAAGAATTTTTCATTTATGTAATGTAAAGGAGGTTCCCCCCTTGAAGAGGAAAATTTTTAAGTCATTGATGTATCTTTTCTTCTTTTATTTGAGCTGGTTGCATAACATTTGGCATCAAAGCTTTTGATTCTAGGGGTTCACTTCTTCAAATGGGTCATCCTCGATTTTTTGCTATAATTTTTTTTTGTATGAGACTTCAAAAGATGAAATTTAGACCACATGGAGCTGAAATCTTGTGAAATTCGTGTACAAATTTTAGATCTCCAGCGAACTTAGGGTTGTTGCAATCTCTAGAATTTGATCTCAAATAGGGGATCTAGGGAAAATCATCATAACAATCGTTTCAGGCATCAAATTTGAATTTTGTAAAAAGTGGATGAAAGTACATGAACTTTAGTTTTTCTTGTAGCAATTTCAGGGCCGAAGGTTGAAACAATGACACATGGCATTTTGTACAACTTCACTCTACTGAACCAATCCATAATCAGGTCATCATCGGAGATTTGTCATAACTCTTTCTTGAAGAATCCAATCTCGATCTAACTTGTGGGGTTGGAAAGAAGACTTAGAGGGCTACAACAGGAAGAAATTTTAGAACTTGGAGATCCAAAATTATAGAGTTACAACCGTTGATAGATCAAGCTCCTAAAAGAAAGAAAAAGGCGTGTATTTTTTAAAAATTGCATAACTTTGTTTGAAAAATTAGTTTGAAGTGATTCTAGTGGTATATTGAAGCATAGATATCAGTATTAGGTTCAAAAATTTCTCCGAAACAAAATAATTCTACACCCATTAAGCTCTCAGAAAGCTTTACTATGACACATGAAGAGGAAGAATTGCAGCATGATATATCAGAATTATGGGACCAAGTGCAACGTCTCACAAAGAAGAACTAGAGATGAATTGAAAGGGGACATGGATGGTTTAAAAACATAAATAAAAGGTGATATGGATGGTTTAAAATGCAACATGTATGGTTTAAAAGGAAACATGAATGGTTTAAAAGCATACATGGAAGGTTTGAAGGAAGTGACACTGATTTCAGAACCACACCCTTTGAATTGATATATTTCGGCTGCAACTGCATGAAGGAAGGACTATGTGTGCAGATGGAGCCTTCCAACCATATACACATCTTGGAATGCATGTGACTAGGGTGTAAGGTATGGGAAAGAGAAAGTTCTAACCCAGGGCAAGCTCATCAGCATATGTTATCTAATATCTGGGTGACATGATGCTCTTGGGAGGTGTCTGTATATTTTCGATTAGTAGAGCCCACTTCCATAACTGGAACTTGGATGTTGGGTCACGTCATAGTAAGTCTCAACTCATGTTTACTGGGAGATCTTGTAAAAGTGGGTAAATGTGGGATGGGGTAGTTACAAACATGACACATTTGAATCCCTAGCCAAATCATTTCTCACATTTTTCCAACTCCCTATTCGTTGTGACATAGGGTTAGAACTATTGGCATAATTTCAACAAACATATTCCACTCACATTGTGAACCATATCCACGAATGGTGCAAACAATGTAATATCTATAAAATTGAAGCAGCCCAAGAACTTCACTTAAACTGTTTTCTCAATTCCCTATTGCTTATCATGGACATTGCTACTACCATGCCAAATAACGAGGAAGAATCAATAACCAAAGCTCAATAGTTTCAACTTATTTATGCATAATCAAGGTACCTTTATATGGAAATTTCCAATGCTTGACGACCACAACCTTTCAATGAAAATAAATTAGGGGGAATCAAATGATACTAATAGCTTAATTGGGTCCATTAACCAGTAACAACACAACAAGGGAATCAAATTATTTATAATGGAAATTTATATGCCCCACTTCCATCATCCCCCCAGGTAGATGGGATATCAACAATCCTCTTAATCTCCATAATAGGGTACTATCATAGTACTCATGTTTAGGTGAATAACCACCCCATGTAGGGGGGAAATTATCCTATGGATAATTTTGATGTTATGTCAACATCCAAAACTTCCTATAGAAATACAACATAATGAAATCCATATTTCCCTTCTAAGGTCAACAAAAATATAACCCCCCACATCCTCAACAGAATGTCAAGGTGAATTTTTTTTAACCTTCTTTTCCCTAATAACAACACATGTTTGAACAATTCAATACTACCAACCCTTTTAATAATCGGAAGAATAAAGGAAACAAGAAATAAAAGGTAAACTAGGGGAGATTAGGAACCCACAATAATAGAATGTGAAATGAGGGGGAAATGTCCCTAATCATAAACAAAATCCAAACCAAGGCCCAACAACCCACAAAATCAAGGCAATAATAGTTTCACATGGATTAATTATGCTTGTTCTCTTTGTGGTGAGTATGGACATTTAACCCATCATTTCCCCCAAATATCCAAGTTCAAATTCATGAAGGAGGCTATGCGTAACCATGGTGTTCAATCAGGAGGAAAACAACAACCTACATTACTACATAACCCCTTCCCTCATCAAGGGTTAATCACCACTTAGCAGGAAGGTGGACCTCCCTAAACAAATAAAACGTTTAAGTTTTGGATTAGACTTTACGGTGTTTCTCAGACTCTTGCAAGCCTTATCGTCTCACGAGGTTCTGATGCCAAGGAATGATATGACACTTAATGCCAAAATCTATGTCTTCTTTGTGCTATCAATTGACATTTTAAGGTTACCATTTTGGGTCAGACCTAAACAAAGTTTCTTGGCACATTTTACATCAATAATCACTTGAAGTCTCAAAAGAAGGGAAATGGAAATAAGAATGGAAATTATTGTTTGTTAACATGAAATTGATTGGTGAGGATACCAACACTCACTTCATTTTCGCTAATTTTTTTCTATGAGTGTTGTTGCCTCCTGTTGCGACCTGCTCTATGCAGCCTGAGACTGGGCTTTTCCCTCTTGGCTATTTCCGCCTCTGACCTTAGTCATCCTAACCTCTGGGTCTCTCGGATCTGCTAGGATCCTTCTTTTTTCTCCTATTCTTCTTCAAGATCTCGCTGAGCCTCTTGATCTGTTATCAGAACTGCTTGGATTTGCACCCTCGGAGATTCTTCCTGCACGGTCTGATCGAATCCGCTTCTTCTTCATCTCGGTCTTGAGATGCCTCGGTTTTTGCTTGGTGCAGATCAGTTTTGATGATTTGATCTTCTTTGCCATGGAGGCCTAAGGCTCACCCATTAGTCCCTCACAAGCTCCATCCTCAGAAGCTGAAGCATCCTTCTCCTCTCTAGTTGCTTCGCTACCCAAAAAGAATAAGTCTAAAGTCGCTAAGTTCGTCAAAAGGCTCAACGATGTTCCAGAGGTAAAACTCCCTCCTGAGGGCCCAATCGAGGTCGCTTTTTCCCTGGCAGATCGTGCCCTGGTGGGTCAATTCACGGGCCTTTGGCCCTCGCCAAAATCGACGGAAAATTGGGTCATTAAGAACTGGTTTCCACTGATTAAAAACAAAGTCACCTCTTATTTTCTGGGTAGAGGATTCTTCCTGCTCGAGTTCAACACAAAGGAGGACAAAGACCTGATCTTCAAGAATGGGCCCTATTTCATGGGACCTCAGGGCCTCTACCTCAACAAATGGACCCCTATTTCAATCCGGCCGTGGATGTCCCAATGGTAGTCCCTGTCTGGGTTCAGCTCCCTAATCTTCCAGTGCATTGTTGGAACTGGGAGTCCCTCAAGCACATAGGAAATACTTTGGGAAAATTCATTGATAGAGCAAACAACAACGATCAGTACGATTGCGCCCGAATTTGTGTCGAGGTGGACTTAGAGGTGGGGCTTCCGGAGGCCATCAAATTAAAGGTTGGTAGTTGGACGCATGTGCAAGTGCTGGACTATGAGTAACTCCCTTTCAAATGTCGTAAATGTCACATCTATGGCCATTTTGCAAGAGGGTGCCCGAACAAAGGGGAAGCAAAGAAAGGAAAGGAAGAGGGCTGGAACCAGGTCAAGAGGCCAAAGACATCTCACAAGAAATCTGGGGTTCATGGCCCCCAGCCTGCCTCCACCCATAATGTTCCCCAGCCAAAAGCCAAGAAAATAGATATGAGGTCTTAAGCTCTGCTGAAGAGACTCCTCAGGAAGAAGATAGGCAAGATAAACAATTAGAAAAAATGATTTTCGCAGAAGCAAGACCTGAAGAAAGCGCCATGGCAAGAAACAAGGATAAGCAAACAGAAGCCTCCGAGGAGGAACATGACTCGGAGGATTCTGAGGAGGATAGAGAAATAGGAGATATGCAGACATCGGTCAGAAGATCTGCAAGGGGCCACAAATCAGCTAGAAAAAAGAGAGATCAGGAAACTTACAAAGACAAGCTTCAGGATAGTCAGCCCACTTTGGAGAAACTCCTTGGCAAAAATCCAAAGATGATCAAAAACCAAGTGCAGGGCTCCAAGGGAGCCCATCGTCATAAAAATAAATGATGAAGATTGTCTCTTGGAACTGTAGAGGTATGGGGAGCAAAGTGAAAGAAGAAGCAATGAGAAGCCTTATAAGAAGAGAAGCCCCAGACATTCTTCTGATTCAGGAGACCAAAATGGAGGACAAGGAGTTTCTCCAAATCAGTAAATTTTTTTGGAAAGGAAGCAGTGGACATGCAGTTTCATCACGGGGAGCCTCTGAGGGTCTGGGCTCCCTTTGGAACCCTCTCAAGTTTAGGCTGTTCATTGAGTTGCACAACACCCACTGGTTGTTTTTGAAGCTCTAGCCTTTGGACTCAAGGGAGGCAGTTAGTCTTTTCAATGTCTATGTTCCAACAAATATAGGGGAGAAAAGGTAGTGTTGGGACTCCATCAGACATCTGTCAGAGTCAAAAAACTTGGAAAACATCATTGTTGCAGGGGATCTAAACCTTACCTTGTGTATGGAGGAAACGTGAGGAGGCACAATCATAAGAGACCCTGTAAGGGAATGGGTGGAAGACCTCATGCAAGACTGGGATCTGCTTGACATCCCCCCATAAAATGGTAAGTACACCTGGTCTAACAAAAGAATAGGTCCTGGTCACATTGCTGCTAGACTTGATAGATGTTTGGAGTAGAGTTCCTTCCTTTTGCTGGGCTTAGAATTCAGATTGCATATCCTCCCATGCAGTGTTTCAGATCATAAGCCCATTTTGCTTGTGATGTTGGGCCACAAAGATCTTGGCCACATTCCCTTCAGATTCAACCCTCTTTGGGTCAAGGAACCAAAGTTTTTGAATTTGGTTAAAGACTGCTCGAATACACTAGTGAAAGGTTCTTCTTTCTTCATGGGAAGAAAAACTTAGAAGACTGAAAGTGGTTCTTGAAACTTGGGCCAAATCTCTTCCCTCCCCTACAAAAGAGAGAAAGCAGGCCCAAGACAATCTTGCCCAGCACCACGACCAAAGTGAAGATGTATAAATCACTAAAGAAGTATTAGATAAGGAAGCTGAGCTCCAGCAAATCTTCCATAAAGCTTGCCTTTTGGAGGAAGAGCATTGGAGACAGAAGTCTAGGAGTTTATGGCTTAAAGCAGGAGACAAAAATTTAGCCTTCTTCCACAAACAAGCTCAAGCTAGAAAGAGCTTCAATTCTATCACAGAAATCAAAGATGGCAACTCGACACACAAAGACTTTGATAGCATAAAGAGAGTAGCTTTCAATCACTTTCAAAACCTGTATAGAGAAGAGGGAGTGACGGACCCCAACTCTAAATTTTTGGAGGCGGTCCCGCCTAGGATCTCACCTTCAATGAATCAATAGCTTGAAGCGAAGATCTCTATACAAGAAATAAAAGATGCTCTCTCCAACATGGAGCTTGACAAAGCCCCAGGCCCGGATGGCTTCACTGCAAGATTTCTTCAAACCTGCTGGCAGATTGTGGAGAAATACCTCTACAAAATGATTTTGAAATCTCAAAATTGCTAGAAAATTGGGGGCAGTACCAATTCAGCTTTTCTTGCCCTCATTCCCAAGGAAAAGGGTGCTAAAGAATTTAATCGGTTTCGCCCCATCTCTCTTTGTAATATTGGATAAAAATTAATCACAAAGGTTATTGCCAATAGACTAAAAGGTATTCTTCCAGCCATCATCCTAGAGAACCAAGGCAGAATTGTTCAGGGGAGACAACTTGCTGATAACTTCATCCTTGTGCAAGAGGCGATTCACTCGAGCCAGCTTTGCAAAGAGAAAGGTATGGTAATTAAATTAGATTTGGCTAATGCTTTTGATCGGGTCAAACTTAGCTTTCTTTGGGAAGTCTTGAAAAATTTTGGATTTGGAATGGGCTTTTTAAAATGGATCCGTGCTTGTATTGCTGATCCTTGGATCATCCCCCCGGTGAATGGGAGAGTAGCTGGTTTTTTTAAAGCTTCAAGAGGGCTTAGGCAGGGTTGCCCCTATCTCCGCTCCTCTTTTTCCTTCATGTTTCTGTCCTGAGTTTCTACCTGGATCAGAAACTGGTTGACCAAGAGATCTTGGGGCTCAATATAGCCAGAGGGGTTAAAAATGTTAACCACACCCTGTTTGCAGATGATACCCTCTTATTAGGGGCTGCCTCTGCCAGATCTGCTTTAAGATTCAAGGAGGTCTTGGATGACTACAGTGAAGCTACAGGCAACAGTTTAAACATTGGTAAGTGCAAAGCTTTTTGCTGGAATATCTCGGCTTCCACCCTTTCTGCCATTTCAAGAATTCTAGGCTTTACTCCCTCCCTCAACTAGCCCTCCTTTACTTATTTGGGCCTCCCCATCTTTCGCAAATTGGCATACAACAGAGATTGGATTCCTCTGTTGGACAAATTTAAGGCCAAAGTCCAAGGTTGGGGATTCTCATGGTTAAACCTTGCTGGCAAAACTGTCCTCATCAAATCCATTCTCAGTAGCCTCCCCATTTTTCAATTCTCTGTAATTCTAGCCCCTTCAGGCATCATAAAAAAAATGGAAGCCTTCATTCACAATTTCTTCTGGAAAGGGGGCAATCACAATGACAGGAAAATCCCTTTGGTAAGTTGGGAGAAAATTTGCAAGCCCCAGAGTGAAGGAGGCCTTAACTTCAAAGATCTCAGCCTCTAAAACATAGCCATGGGAGCCAAGATTTTCTGGAGAATCATTGGACCACATCCATGTTGGGCGCAAAGAGCTCTATGGAGGAAATATTTCATGGGAAAGAGGAAGAGATGTCTGGACACACTACTACCCACCACAGGTTCGCAGCTGATCAAAATCTGTCACAAAGCAGCCCCTTTAATCAGAGACAGAGCGTATTGGATTCCAGGGAACGACAAAGAAATTAAGATATGGGACAACAACATTATGATGCACCCTTCTTTATTGTCCCATTTCTCTTTACATGTGTTGTGTTTGTGGTTGGACAATGTAGGTTGCATTACTCTTTGGGACATTTCACAATGGGAAGGCAGAAATTGGCTACGTTGGAGACTCCCTCCCGTCCCTCCTGAGCTATCTCAAGCACATGATCTTCTCCTTTCTTTGTTAAACGGTATGGCACCTCTGCGCGTGGGTAAGAAGGATGCTCGTGGTTGGGGAGCCGACCCAGGGCTTTACACGGTTGCGCAGGGATATAAATGCCTTCATGATCGTCCTAACGTCCCTCCTAATCCTGTTGTTTGGAACAGGATCTGGATTTTCAAATCCATGCCTAAGGTCGATTCATTTTGTTGGTTGTTATGCCACAAAGGGATTTTAACAGTAGATAGATTGAAGAAGAAAGGATTTCATGGTCCCTCTCGATGCCACTTATGCTGTGATAGTGAGGAGAATGCCCAGCATATCATACTGGACTGCAAATTTTCAATAGAAATCTGGCATGGCGTTTTGAGCTACTGGAAATCTGAGTTCATTTTACCCATGTCTATATCAGATCTTTTTGCAAACTGGCGGAATTACTACCCAGAAACGCTCCCAAAAAATGAATGTTTCATAGCTGCATGGCTCTCCTTGCCGAAATTTGCTTGCTGGCAAATCTGGCTTGAGCGTAATAGAAGAGTTTTCAGAGATGAAAGTCTAAAACCACAGTTCATCATCACCAAAACAAAATGCCTTTGGAAATAAAGTCTGGGGGAAAATTTGCCGGATTTGAATCTGAGCCAACAAGACTTAGAATGGGGTCCCTCGAGGAACCTCCATTTCTTTAGCGAAACAAGGCATCAAAAGGTCATAAAAGAGTGGCAATTCAGAGGGAAGGAGAATGATCTATCGGATTTGCTCCTCAGGCAATCCAGATTCTCTTTGTTCTTCGATGGAGCAGCGAAAGGCAATCCTGGATTGGCTGGGGCAGGAGGAATTATAAAAAATAAAGAGGGCATAACTGTGGCAAAGTTTGCTTGGGGATTAGGGTAGTCTACTAACATGCAAGCTGAAGCCTTGGCACTTCTGCAAGGTCTTAAGCAAGCAAAGGCTATTGGTCTCTCAGATGTCAGTATTATAGGAGATTCTCAATCCATTATCAAAGTATTAGTGGAGGATTCCTCTCCTGCAGACATTAGACTAGCAAGAGTGGTTTCAAGAATTAGAACCTTGGTGAAATCTTTCCGGACTACAACCTTCCTCCACGTTTTGAGGGAAAATAATGAAGCTGCTGATTTGGAAGCCAACAGGGCGGTTCCACTTCTCGCGGGCTGTCTCTTGGCAGACGAAATTGAGAATTGGGACTCCATTCCATAAAGATTGTCATGTTTTTCTGCATTTTACTGAATCAGTTTGTTTGTCTATATAAGATAGGGAAAATAAAGGAGATAGACTCGATAGTCTCAAGTAAATCTTGTGGTTTCCCAAGTTTTGGGGCCTTTGATCAGTTAGTGGAAGAAAGTTTAAGGGCTATGCCCGATCAAATGTAACCGGTGAAAGGAATTTTGGCCAAAGTCTAATATAAACTCATACCCATTCTTGTAAAAAAAAAAAAAAAACATGAAATTGATTGGTGTATTAAAATCTAGCACTATCATTCATCTGCGGGTTGCGTGATAAAATGTTGGATAAACTAGTGTGCCCCCCCCTAAATTCAAAGTTTAACATTGGGGGGGGAGGGGGGGGGGGCGCGCGGGAGACATGGTCGAGAGTAATACAATTTCTTCGATCAGAGATCAACGATCAGTATTCATTATGGGGCCCCTTGTCCCAAAACCCGAGACCAACAAGGGGGTGGGGGGGGGGACATGGTCGAGAGTAATACAATTTCTTCGATCAGAGATCAACGATCAGTATTCATTATGGGGCCCCTTGTCCCAAAACCCGAGACCAACAAGGGGGTGGGGGGGGGAACATGGTCGGCGGTAATACAATTTCTTCGATCAGAGATCAACGATCAGGATTCATTATGGGTCCCCTTGTCCCAAAACCCGAGACCAACAAGGCGGGGGGGGGGCAAAACCAGGAAGGGGCCAAGGTGGTTTTTGCGAATGAATTAACCAAGTGATGTAGAAAAGATCTTAGATTGAATATCTATCCATAATGGACACATCTAGTAGTTGATGAAGCAAAGAGTGTGAACATGGCATCTGATGTGGATAAACTGATAAACAACATGACACTCCTAGATAGCAACACATCATCATCACATAATCACTAACATCGCTTAAATTTTCAAAATCCATGCCTAACTGAATGAAGTGTATTGATAAGCAAAAATGGTAGAAATTAAGTTTACTTTTATCGTGAAAGAAAGCATAACAATAACCTCTGAGTAATTTACCAATTTGACCTCCAACTCCAAATAAACAAACATCGTGAAGAACATGTCACATTTTACAATATTCTATATTTATGAAAAAAGGAAGGGGCTAGCTACTTTGCAACTTACTCACTTGTTTAGAAAAGTTTTACAGTGAAAGGATAAGAAAATTGTATAAATCTCTATGTTTAAATGAATGTTTATGTGGAACTCTAATATCTATATTATTTTGAATATAATGTAAATAAAAAGTGAACTTTTAAAAAGTTCAATTTTTAATTTTTAATATAAATAAATAAATAAAATTAAAAGGTCATTAATTTTGGCACTTTTCAATAAGTATATTGTTAACCAAGAAACCCATACCCTATACGAATCACTGGAATATAATAAAGAGGTCTGATCTTCAAACAGTTAATGTGGTTTAAGAATAAACTAATACTTTATACTAATCACTGAATATTTTTAAAGAAATCATATCTTCTCTTCAAAAAAATTATTTTAAATTTAGCTATATAATAAAACTCTAACAACCTTATATATAAACAAAGATAATAGCCTCATTATTATTTTACCACTTAAAACAAATTATAAATTTATAAAAAATATCATGCATTTTATCACTAAACTATGTAATAATTAATAGTAATTATTAAGCAATCATCAATCTCCTTACCAAAAATAATTGTAAATTTAAAAACTGTACACATTTATCAATAAATTATTGTGTAAGCATGGATAATGATAATGATAATAGTGATCGTCGAAGCCAACGTGTTCAGATTCTGTACTCTGAATTAAAAAAATGAATGGTTGTTTTCGAGTTCCTCCCCTTGGACTTAAAATGGTTGAATCTTTGAACTAAAGTTGTCACGCCCCCGACCTTGCGGTAGTCTTCCAACCGTGCCGGCGAGGTGCGGCACCACCCCACATTTTCTTTTCAACAATACTCAAGTGTGAGGAATACGCCTAATTCACAACCGGTACTTAGTTTGTTTTTCGCAACCAAGTAAAAAGCATTAAACCTTTATATCAATGGTCACCCATACTTAATCATTATCCACAGCAATATAAAACAAAAATTGCACGATATAAAGGGGAGGGGCAGCTCCCGAACAGTCTACCCGACAATATATATTATATCAGAATTTCAATAATACAACGAGCTAGTGTGCTTGCAAAATCAAGCCAAAACTTAGCCAAATTTACATATACAAGGAAAATTTACATATACAAGGCAACCTGCCTTACAATAGAGAATCTGCACCTTTTATACTTGAGCGGGTGCCACACACGGCCACCAAGACGCTCGGTATATTTCTGCACGATTCTGCATGTTCAATCTTTCACAACCCATTCGTCTCAACCACAAATCGAGAAACCATTTTCTGCGCCTTTTTCCAAGTGCGCATGAGCTCATGCTGTGCACTACTCCCTTTGTGCGTAGAGAAGAGATGTGAATTGCCTTGATCGATTGATTGTTCGAATGCCAAGTCCATGCGTATACTTATATGGTGTGTAGTGCGTGGGTTAGGTGGGCGAAGCCCCTCGTCCGACACCCCATCCTAGCGCAACCCCCCATACCATCCGCACATGGGTCGGCTTCCTCCGCGTTCAACGCTTTCATACATGGCGTACAAACTTCGTTGCCCGCATAATGTTTGTCACATTTTGTCTCACCACCGTTTCGTTGTTCGTCCGCAGTCTGCCCGCACCGCAGTCGCCTGGCGTGCACACTGCCCGTGCGCGCTCGCCCGGTCCATCGTGCATCTGTCCGCCTGCACCGTAGTCGCCCGGCGTGCACACTGCCCATGCGCGCCCGCCTACGTGCGTCCGTCCGGTCGCCAATCCACCGTGCGCGCTGTCCGTCGTTTACTTCGCCTGGTTGTTCAACTCATCGTGCGCGCCCGCTCGGTCGCCAACACACCATGCGCGCCTGCCCAAGTCGCCCAGCGCATGCCCGGGGCGCCTCACCAAGGTCGTGCGCCTGTCGCACCATCGCCAAATCTCCCAGGGCGGTACATTCTCCTCCACCTGAAGTCGTTGTCATCCTCGACAACATCCCAACTCCAAGCATACACCATGATGTCGACTCTCCTCACATATGGCAAACATCCCTGCAACATATGTAGGCCTCCATCTCCACCATGTCTCACCCAAGTGACTAATTGTCACCAGATATCCCATACCAAGGTATGTCATCGATGTCCATGACCATCGACCAACTGCTACAATGTCTCCATGCTGCTCTCCACCATGAAAGGATGATCCTTCCAATATCAAGCTACATGTCCACTGCAACAATGTGTCCTCCATCATTTCATCAATCATCAAGTGCTCAAGTCACGTGTTTCGAGAAAACACCTTCCTCCATCATGTGTCCAATGTGCTCATTTGTCATGATACTCCTCCTAATGTCAACACATCTCTGTACACTTCGCGACCCCATGTCTGAACTAGTCGGGTGATTAGTCCAACCATCACACTCAAATAATGAGAGTGAACATCCCCATGTCATCATCAGTTGTTTCCCAAAACATCTGTCACATCCTGAACTCCATCAGAATATCCCATGCTCAGGTCCATGAAGTAACCTCCATCCATCTGCAACATGTCATGATGCTTGATGTTAAGCCATCCCTGCACCATCATATCCTTCTCAACTACTTAGGGGACTCACTGTCATGAGCAGCTAACAATGAGCCCCATCTTCTTGTCTCTCTAAGAAGATGTAGAGGGGTGAGAGCTTGTAGGCTCCCCCTCACTAATCAATTCGATCCATCTATTAGGATCTTCAACCTCCAACCTCTCCAAGTAGGTAACCCGGTCCTCACCTGGTCTCATATATGGTTCATCCTCTTCATCCTCAATCACCTCTAGCCTTCTTTCCAAGTCCAAGATGCTATCTGAAAGTGACTTGATTACCAAGGATTGCTCGGTAAGTTTTGTCTCTGCCTTGGACAAACGCTTACATACATCATCAATGCCTTCATCACTCCTCACCTGCATTGTTTCCACTTCATGATTCGGCCTAGTGATCCCAAAGGTAGGCACACCTATGGGTACATCTTCCCTTCCATCATAGATGTACAACTTCTTCAAGTGTGGAACGATCATTGCATCATATTGCTTCATAAACTCCATCCCAAGTATGACCTCATAGTCATCAATCCTCACAATGGTGAAGTCCACCTTCCCGATCCAATCACCAAGTGTAGTGTCCACTTGTTCAACCACACCAAGAACTTCATTCAGAGGAGATTTCACTGTCTTCATATGTGCCTTGATAGGAACATATTTCAGCCCAACTTTCCTTGCAGTATCTTCTCCCATGAAATTGTGAGAAGCCCCACTATCTACCATAGTGAGTATATCAGCACCTCCCACTTTCATCCGGACATACTCCAACTGATTCCTCTCGGGATCCTTCCGAGAGAGTACCTCTGTAGCAGCAGCAGTGCTAAGTACCTACATCATCCCCACAGAAGCACCTTCATCTTTCGTACTAGATTGTGCTATGGCAACCAACTTCGGTTTAGAGGGACAATTCTTCACCGTATGTGGCCCTGCACAAATCCAACACTTCAAGACTTTTTTTCCCTTCGAATCATCGGACTTTGAAACCTCTTCCTTCTTATTCTCTTTCGGTTTATTGGACTTCTTCATCCTATCATCAGAAGTCTTGTCATAGTGCTCAACCAACCTGTCAACTGCAGCAAAGGCTTCTTCAAGTGTACGAATCCTTTGTCTCTTCACCTCATTGCGTGCCCAAGGCTTCAATCCAACAATGAAATTGAATACCTTGTCTCTCTCCGCCATATCAGGTAGCTCAAGGACCGCACTTGCAAACTCCCTTTAATAAGTTTGAAGGTTCCCGGTTTGCTTTATAAACTTAATCTTCATCCTAGCTTCCCATGTTTCATCCTGAGGACTAAAATGGGCCTGCAAGGCTCCCTTCATGTCATCCCAAGAAGTGATGTCAGTAGCACTTCCATTGCAACCTGGTCCATCCTTCTTCTCCACCACATCTTGGCATCTTTTGTAAGGAATTGAGCAGCAACCTTGACCTTAGTCTCATCATCAGATAGATCCAATCTCTCCAAGTATTGCTCCATGTCCCACAAGAAGTTACCAAGTGTTTTTGCACTCCTTGTACCATCGAATGAATCCAGTTCTTTGACTTTCACATGAGGCACTCCTCCACCTGAGCCATGCCTCACGGCCTTCTTCAACACCGCTATTTCATCCCTGGCTTCGTCAAGAGATTTCTTCAAGTTCATGATCTCTGCTAGACCCTGGTCCCTTGAAGCTTCAACGTCCTTGACCTTGTATTCAAGTTGTGTACACATCAAATCAGTGTACTCATGTTGAGTTCGGAGTTCATCGAGCTCATCTTTCATCTTCAAGAATGCCTTTTGTTCTTCCACAGCAAGGTCAAACCTTTCTCCAAAATGAGCCTCTAAGAAATCCACCCTTTCCACCACTTTCTGCATCAAGTCGAAAGTGTCCACAAGACTACGATTAGACCCGGCATGTGATTCAGCCATTGCTAACCTTTTCTTCCTTTGTAATCGAGTTTCGACCATGCACTGGCTTCACCTGCAACCCAAGTCCTTGATGCCACACTTAGAGTGTTTCATCAACCTCTTTCCCTGCAAGAACCTGTCTCCACGGCCACTCCTTGTCAACCAGGATATCTACTTGATACCACCTTCACTTCAGTGTGTATGCTTTGATACCACCTGTCACGCCCCCGACCTTGCGGTAGTCTTCCAACCATGCCGGCGAGGTGCGACACCACCCCACTTTTTCTTTTTAACAATACTCAAGTGTGAGGACTACACCTAATTCACAACCGATACTTAGTTTGTTTTTCGCAACCAAGTAAAAAGCATTAAACCTTTATATCAATGATCACCCATACTTAATCATTATCCACAGCAATATAAAACAACAATTGCACGATATAAAGGGGAGGGGCAACTCCCGAACAGTCTGCCCGACAATATATATTATATCAAAATTTCAATAATACAATGAGCTAGTGTGCTTGCAAAATCAAGCCAAAACTTAGCCAAATTTACATATACAAGGCTACCTGCCTTACAATAGAGAATTTGCACCTTTTATACTTGAGCGGGTGCCACACACAGCCACCAAGACGCTCGGTATATTTCTGCACAATTCTGCACGTTCAACCTCTTCACAACCCGTTCGCCTCAACCACAAGACCGAGAGACAATTCTGCGCCTTACTACCAAGTGCGCATGAGCTATGCACTCATGCTGCACACTACTCCCTTTGTGCGTAGAGAAGAGATGCGAATTGCTTTGATCGATTGATGATTCGAATGCCAAGTCCATGCGTATACTTATATGGTGTGTAGTGCGTGGGTGGGGTGGGCGAAGCCCCTCGGCTGACGCCCCATCCTAGCGCACGCAACCCCCCATAACATTCGCACATGGGTCGGCTTCCTCCACATTCAACGCTCTCATACATGGCGTATAAACTTCACTGCCCGCATAACGTTTGTCACATTTTGTCGCACAACCTTTTCGTTGTCCGCTCGTAGTCACCCGACGTGCATGCTACCCGTGCGTGCTTGCTTATCGTGTGCCTTCGTCCGGTCGTTTAGTCTGTCGTGCGCGCACGCCCGCCCGGTCGCCAATCCACCGTGCGCGTTGTCCGTCGTTTTACTGCGCCCGGTCGTTCAACTCACCGTGCGCACCCGCCCGGTCGCCAACTCACCGTGCGTGCCCGCCTAGGTCACCCGGGGCGCCTCAACACGTCGTGCGCCCGTCGCACCGTCGCCAACTCTCCCAGGGCGGTACACATATGATCCAAGTGGCTCCCTATAGGCTTAAGTTTCAAATTCATCTAATCTCAATAATATTGACACCAAGTTGAATTGTTCGTCATTACGATTCCAGTGACGCAAACGACACTCAAATCTGAGTTCATATGACAAACTTATCGTTGTTTGAAGTTGACAAGACACGCTGGAAAAGGGGGGCCTACGACATGCCACATGGGACCCACAACTTACATGGGAACCAACTATTGGCTAGCAGTAACTGACTTATGACAACCATTCATTGGCTCCTTTGATCCTACCAAAGACAAAGAAAATATATATATATAATATATAATATATATACATAATATATATATATATAAATATAATATATATATATATAATTATAACGCCCAAATATATACCAAAAACCATATATATATATAACAAAATTATAATGAACCATATAAATATGGTCACGAATCCAATTGGAGGTTCGTTATATATTAACAATGGCATGTTATAACCGAGGATAATATATATGGTTATTTAGTACCATATATATAAAGCAAATTGTAATGTATTTTTAACAATGGATGTTATATATTAGTCACAACAATTATGCCAACAAACCGAATTGTTTTACGCATTAAAACATGTGTTGGACAGGGTCAATGGATTTTGAAACCCTGATCGGTCCAACCACCCAAGAATTAAACTTAGTCTTCTAGCCAACCACCCAATGGGTGGGGATTTTTTTATTTCGCCAAAGGTTTTTTATATAAGCTATGCCATTTTTCAGTGGACGGAGAGTGTAACACCATCCTCCCATATTTACCCAAGTTAATCAGTTCATTGGGGTAAACCAAACTAGCCTTCCACACATGCTACAGAACCTCCAGGAACCAACCAACCTTTCCCGGCGACCAACCCCTGAGGCAACTTAGCATTTTACTAACATAGAGGCTCAGTCGCTCCCATGAGATGAGCATGCATGTGACAGGGACCCTCCAATCGTTCTCAAAACTAGGACATGCAAGCAACTCGGGTATTTTTCAGCTAGTTTTTAGCCCACAAGACTAGATTCTATGCCACTTTTCAAGGGCCAGGGCTCACGCCACTACCCAAAACTCCATGAAACTTCTAGAAATGATATATAACCTTGAAACAATGATACTAATGCAAATACTTGAAATGACCCCTACTAGCCATGACATGCATTTTATCAAACATGTCACAAAAATGTATTCTACAGGTCATAACAATATATATAAACATAGGGATTTGATACTTATCTGAGAATCACTAAGAAGCATTGATGCCTTGTCGCATTAGCTGCATTATCATCTATTAAGTCATATATTCATTGATCATTCATTTGCAAATCAAAACATGATGAGATTCATACATCATCAATGTCATAAAACATACTCTTAACCAACATCTAATCAACATAAATAACAAGGGTACAATAACTATAAATTCCACATATAAACCAATACATTTACACATGAAATACCAAGGAAAATATCTCTTATCAATTAGTGCAAAATCCAACCCGATATGGGACTTCCACGAACCACTCGACCATAGATTGGCTTAACCAAATCTTTCTTCCAACTAATCACCCTCGTGCCATATTCCAAGCATGGATTTGGGACTCATAACCAAAATCAACCAAGGCTTCCCGAGGCTACACCACCTCACCCTCATCAATAGAACCAAGCTTTACCGAAATACCCATTGGATCAAGGCCCTAAACAAACATGGAAGCCACCAGATTTCTCCACCTACACCATGAGGAATTTTCCTATCTCCTAGTCTCTAGTCTTTATTATACATCTCGCCATACAACGATCAAGAATCCATATGCCTAATCAAGACTCTACCCTCCAGGATTTACTATATCATGTCATTCACCAACCAAGGATTCCTAGGCCTGATCAAAGGAACCTACCTCTAGGATTTACCATATATCACGCCATTCACCAGTCAAGGATTCCTAGGCCCACCAAGGTAACACAAAATCCATCTTTACCGTAACCCATAATTCAGTTCAGGGGTTACTAGACCATGGCTTTACCGCAATCCATAGTTTGATTCAAGGATCACTAGTCCATGTGCTCTTTCTTTCAGAGATCACCTCACTCAATTTCGAATCCATCCGACAATCCAACTCAACCAAAACATAAGAATCCCATCACACCATGGTTATTTGAAAATGGAAAGGCAAGGTTGAAGAACATTGTCACACCTGGAAGAACCCATGCCAATCAAAATAAGAGAACCAAGAAGACACATGCATAACCATGCATGCCAAAACTAGCAAGGAAATCACACATGCAAATCAATACCTACAAATAAACCCATTGTAGTTGCTTGATCCAGTGCTTCCTTGCTTGATCCTTGCTTTCCTTTGCATTCTTTACTTTCCTTGATCCAAAGATGAAATGCTCTAAGAAAACTCTAAGTGTCCAAGAGTGAGAGTGAGAGAGCGAATAAAGAGAGAGCTCCAAATTTGAGCTGACAAAAGGTTACAAATTAATCCTCATAAGCTTTTTTATTAACGAGGCCTCTATTTTTCTTTCCATTAATTTCCTTCATTTTCCTCCTCACATGCAACGTGTGACCTTTCACCTTCCTTTGCTCCTAATTTCCATTATTTCATAAATAAATTGCAAAACATCCCATTTTGCCTTTCCAAAGCCTTTTCATTGCCTTTGCTAATTTCCTTAGCCATAATAAACCATATGAACGCCCACACTAGGACGTTTTTCCAACGTTAAGCTTGGAAAAAGTTTCCCATAACTGTGGTTATTATTTTCCCTTTATTAAACTTTATTTACATGGAATTTTCACCAAGGTTGTTACAAAACCCTCCCCCTTGGGGAAACACCGTCCTTGGTGTTCAATGAAACCTACAACCAACAAGACTGTTGAAAGCAAAACACATTGCCCATGGAGTTTTATAACTAAGTTAGCTTGATGTAGTATTTACAATGATCAACCTGATGAAAAGCAAACCAACATGAAAACATAACAACATGACAACCATAATGACATGACACCCATACCACTTGTTGGAGCTTTATAATACATCTCATAGTGGTATTTACATCCATATACATATGTACATATACCAAAGTATCACACCAAAACACCAAAAGCATTCACTCAACGAGTGAATAAGGAAGGATAGATAGCCCATATCTGGTCCACCATCTCCCATGTAGCTTCATCAGGCCCAAAATGCTTCTACTACACTTTAACCTGCTCGATTGTTTGGTTCCAAAGCATGAGCATCTTTCTCTGCAATATACATTGAGGTTTCGACTAGAATTTTCCATCTGGATCCACCTGCAATACAAACCAATCAATCACATCATCAACATATTTAACATACTTCTTAAGCAATGACACATGGAAAACATCATGGAATTTCACTATTGGCGGTACTGCAAGTCGATAGACTATTGGTCCTATCCTTTCAAGAATATTGAAAGGTCCACAAAACCGAGGTGCTAGCGTGGCACATGATCCAATCCTCAAGGAGCTATTCTTTGGCTTGATGATAAAATACAGTTGTTTCCAACTTGAAAATCCTTAAACAACTTCTTCTGATATGTATAAATTTGTTGTTTGTCGTGTGTTGCTTTCATATTCTTCTTGATTACCTACATTTGTTGTTCCATCTCTGCCAACGTATCCGGTCCAATCAACACCCCATTCTCTGGATCACTCCAACTGATGGGATTATTACAACTCCGCTTATAGAGTGCCTCAAATAGACTCATCCTCAGAGATTCCTAATACCCATTGTTGTAAGAAAACTCAACCAACGAAAGGTACTCCAAAAACATTATAATTGCATCAATTTGGGTAAAATTATGGTACTTAAAACAAGCCTTGTATGTCGCAACACTATGAGGCATTCTCCTTTAAACTTCTCAAGATTGGGTAACAAATTTATAATTAATTTATTATATTTGGTGGGGCCCTCAATAAACCTATGAATGGTATCTTCATCAACATCAAGGAGAGAATGGATGTTCCTTTTTTTTCATATATGATCTTCCAACTCTTTCAGTACTTTATCCTATAGAAACAAATTGTCTTTAGGACCTTTACTGATTTACGTTCTTGCGTATTAAAACTATACAATATTGTCTCAATATATCTCCTTGTATTCAATCAAAGTTTAATGTTTTCCTCATCCATTTTAATTTTTATGCCGAAAATGAAATTTCTAACATCGAGATCCTCAAGTGAAATTTGAGAGGACAGCTAAATTTTCACTTCCCAATGATTTCCACATTGTTTCCAATCAGGAACATATCATCCACATATAAGGCCACATAAATAAAGTGATCACCTGCTAATTTGAAATGCGCATAGTCATAAGCTTTAATCCTTGTAAAACTAAGTCCCAATTTATAAGTATCAATTTTTTTATGCCACGTCCTTGGAGAATGCTTTAACCCATACAAGGACATTTTCATCTTACAAATCAACTATTTCTTTCCTTTCACTATGAAACACTTTGGGTATTTCATGTAGATTTCATCTTTTAGATCCCCATGTAGGAAACTTGTATCCACATCCATCTGTTCTACCTCAAGATCAAAAGCGACAACAACAAATAAAATAAATCTAATAAAAGGGATCTTAGCAACAAGAGAACAAATTTCACCAAACCCAATTCCTTCTACCTAGGAATGGCTTTTTATTACTAACCGAGCATTGCATTTCTCTACTTTACCTTCTACATTCAACTTCTTCTTAAACACCCATTTTCTTCCAATGAGATTTCTTCCATGTGGAAACTCAATAAACTGATACAGTTATCTTCTTCATAAATCTTAAAATCAATAGGCATCAATTGGATTACCACAATATTGAAGGCATCTGGATATTCCATCACCAAGCCTCCATCATTCATCCTCAAGTTATACATATTCTTCCATTTGAACAATTTGTTTACTAGATACTTAAATGGATACAAAGCCCCAACTTGTTCCATAATGCCTTCATTGTAGCTTCTCCTAAAAAAATTAGTAATACTAAACATGAGTGACACAATTGTATTATTCTCTTTCCCTTATAATCCAAATTGGATCAATCTTTTGTCAACACCATCGCTAATGCAATACATGGATCCACAACAATCCACTAATATTTCTCGACCAAAAACTCTTCCATTTTGAGATTCCACAACTCAAAACATTTTCCACTAAATTTCTCAATCTCTATTTTCAATTTGTTGACCGTTCTTTTCCAACACAAGAATTACCATATAAAAGCTCCCAATACAACAAGGTTTATCATAGACCTAAGATAATTGAACCTCTTAGCCATAAATGCATCCCCTTGAAGCCAATAACTAGGTTGTGATACAAAATGTAACTTTTGAACCTTATATAATACTACAACGCATACACATATTCTTAATTAACATAAAATTAAAATAACGAAAATCACATTTTACACAAAGATTTACCTTAGAAGCCCAAAGTAGAAAACCAACAAACTGTTTAGAATTTCACCTCTAATTTCCTCATTAATCAATTTCATTTTTTACAATACAATATATATAATCTCTTTGAATCCAAAACATCTAATCAATTTACCTTAATTAAATTACAACCATATTTCCTTAACCAAAATTATAAAATCATGGGATAAACCGCCATGTGCCACAAACTACTAAAAGCAAAAATCTTGTGCCAAAAGCAAATGCAAAAAACTACCCAATTTTTTTGAGATTGACCCTATGCAACACAACCCTCCTCCCCCAATGTGCTTCATATACCTTTTCTTGATTTCAAGAATTGGCTTCCTATTGAACTAAATTAACAGTTCTATGTATGATGAAATTTTCCAATCTTTGTGGTTTTTTCGTCTGTGATATATTCATTGGAATGATGATTCAAAAATAATATTTATTAATATAATGGAGTGAATATCTTGACTTATCATTTTTCTTCTTCTTACAGGTGACAATTTAAATTTTATGATGAATACATTGTGTAAGTGGTGCTTGTTGTTCCCTTGAAATTTTTCTCTTTGGATCTGGGGATCTCTAATACGACTCTTTCCTTCAAATATCTTGACCTTATTTTTTGTTCATTTTCCTATTGTCTCACAATGGAATCCTATTCACAAACCCCACAATCTATGAATCACATCTATCGACTTGGCATGTATTCAATAAACACTATTGGGGTCGCTTTCCCCCCAAGATGTTGCTACTCGAACATAGACATTAACAAGATTCATCTTTGCTTTCATAAGTAGCTCCCCCTAAGGCCAAGCTAACTTAAATTCTTTACTGAAATCACTAGTTGTTCTTTCTTCTTTTCCCAGAATTTAGTAGTTTTCATTTCCTTCTAGATTATTATACGGTCTACTTTGAGTGGCCTCCTTCTCTTGTCTAGACATCTTTAAGGTACATGGAAACTTGCAGTGTTTTTCCATGTGGCCAAGGTTGCTACATACATAACATATTGTTTGACTAAGAATAGATTTATGTCCAAAACTATAGCACAAATAATAGTAGCCATAGAAATGATTTATGTACCTGGTTGCTGATGATCTCTTTGTAGGGAATCTTCTTTGATTTTTTGCTTGTTGTAGCTTCAAGTTTTGTTACATTGTATGTTGATAATCCTTGGTTTGATTTCTCCTACAGTCAACTACTATATGCCCAATTTAATCTTAATGAAAGCACGTGACATTATTCCTCCTTTGAATTCTTGCAGGTTTCTTAACCTCATCTCTAGGAGTAGATCGTATTTTCTTCAATTCATTCTTTTGTTGATGATTTTGTTGCTTGCCTTTATTTATTCCCTTACTAATCATGTTGTTGGTACCTTCTTCTACAGGTCTTTTTGGAGTTGCTTTATTTTATTCCATGACTGTATTTGAGTTACTGCTCTTTTCAAACATTCTTCATGGAGACAACCTCCTCTTATAGCTTTTTATACAATTTTGTTTTTCATCTAACTCACTTCTAGCTTAAATAATCTCAGTTTCTATTCTTTCACATTGTAGGTCTCTCTCCCTTAGTTAGTTACTCATCACCTCTTTAATTTTTCTAGTTTCTTCCAACTTTGTCCTCATGCTATTAATTTCTTCCTTGTACTCATGCTCTCTTTCATCACAAATCTACAACAATTTCTTTTGGTCTTTGTTTTCATTTGCATGTCTTTCAAGTTGCAACCAAGATGAGTCAAAATTAGCTAGGTTTTCATATGTCTTTTCCTCATAAAAATAAGGTACATTCACACTAGCAGAACATGTCTTACTAGATTGAACACTTTCTCTCTGAGAGACCTTTTTCTTCTTCCTCTTTTTCTTTTCCTTTTTGACATTATTGCTACTAGTATCACCTTCATGCATGAGTTGCAACCTATCCCATATTTCTTTTGCATATTTTAGATCTATCGTCGTCTCAAGCTCCTGATTATGAAGATTATTATAAATTGCACATTTTGCATGAGCATTCCCTTGATGTTCTTGTGTAGATGGGGAATCTTTACTATATCCTTCACAAACTAACTTCCATGCATGAATTCCCTAAGCTATCACTTGCTTTTACCTTCTCTCTCCATTCTTGAAAGTTTGCAATATTGAGCACAAGTACACTTTAATAGTCCATGATTCAACTAGGTCTACCTTCCAGTTGTTAAGCTGATACAAAAGGAACCAACTCTGATACCAATTGCTGGAAACTTTACTAAACTGGTGGGGGGGCAAGGTGAATCAATTTAGTTAAGTTTCCAATAGTCAAAGGGTAGTTGAGTAATCAATAAAAATTCGATAATCAAATGACCAATCAAAGTGGTCAACAATTGAGCATAACACATAGTCAACTAAGACTAGTGGTTGAAGGGAGAATCAACTACAATTGAAATTAGTTAGGAAGCCCGAGATTCCTTGGATCTTAACAAATGATCTTCAACAACCTGTGTTGACTCGAGAACTTTTGAATTAGGCTTGTATGTGCCTATAAAAAGAGCATGATGTAAGGTTGATGAGATGATGATTTATTCATGATCAACAAAGGTCAAATGATGTATGCGCGCATTTGTCTTAGGTATGTAGCACGTTGGATGTTCATTGTAAATTGGTTGTAATATTCATTTGAGAATATGAGAGCTATGAAGCTCAAATGTTGGCTCATTTTCCTTCTTAAAAGTTTCTAGGGTAAAATCTTTGTGTATTATGTGAATCTTCATGGTGTGCCATTGTTTATTTTTCAATCTTTAAGTTCTTTCGTGTGCATGTAAAGGTTTATGTTAATTATTTTCTAGTCTAATTATATGTCTAGTCGATTTTGTATTTGGATTTTAGGTATTTGAAGTGATTATCAAGTGCCTTAAGCCCAACAAATATAACTAATTAGGTTAGCCCTAAGGGTTAACTGAAGTGGTCATGAGCTATGAATGAGCCCAGTTATTTCTCCCCTAAAGTTGGGGGTGTCACGAGTTCAACCCTCTTGATTAACTTAGTATTAGGCTCCTTAATCAAGGCTGAAGATTTACCTTGTTTACCATCCATGGATCATCGGGAAGTAGTCAAAATGTTTTCCACAAAGGTTTCCTTGGAATTTAAAAATAAAAATAAAAATAATTAATTAAGAAAAATAGCTTGTATAACGTGCACACTCATAACAACTTACAATTGATAGATTTTTAATCCTTCTCCAAATTAGGGTTAATATAAAGATATCCCAATATACGTGGAAACTTTGCTTCAACTTTTTTTGCTGAGATATAGAGTTTGATGGATAGTAACTTAAAGAGCAATCATTTTTGGTATTGAATAGAGGTGATCGAATTTAAGGGAAAACCTTAAGTACTAGATAAACTTGCCAAAAATTCAAGCATTTTTACGACTTAAGCTTATAGGTGAATTGATATTACCAACCTTCTCTAGATGCTTCACGACTTTGAATGATCTAAATCTCAAGTCCTCGAGTCCTCTAAAGGTCATACTTTAAAATCCATTCCTTCTTTCCATGCTAATTGTCAAGAAAAATGAAAATATGAATAACAATATATAATCACATTTTTTATGAAATTATTTCTGAATAATAACATTGTGACTTTATGTAAAGGTGTTATAGATGGCTGCAGTGACCAATTTAGATACTTCATGGCTTTAGATGATCTAAAGTCCAAAACCTCTAAAATTCATGACCTCTTCTCATGTTAATGGGCCATAAAAACAAAGATGTGAGCACCAATGTACACTCACATTTTTTTTTATATAGAATGAGATGGTTAATTATTGACTGCACCATATAATCACATTTTCCATACGATAACTTTTGAGTATAACATTACAACTTTACAGGGGATATTTAAAGTTTAAATTTTGTAGAATTAGTAATTTAAATTTAATTGACATGACATTCTCCATAAAATAATATTTAATCGTAACATTGTCGCTTCACATGGAGGTGATCATGACCACATATCATCTATTATCTTCATTACGACACTATATAGAAATGAGTTGGTCAATTTAGATATTTCATGACTTGAGATGATTTAAAGTTAATTCATTATTATAATTTTGTTGCCTCGTATTGTCTTACATGGTAATTTCGTTGACTTTTATGTCGTGAGGTAGGGTTGTCATTTATAATATAATGTGTGAACGAGGTGGAATGGTTATTTATGCGACCCTACCCATTTCATTTCAAGGCAACTAAGTTTGAAAATCACTTCCCAATTAGGGTAGGCATTTGACATTTTAGACCTTATATGAAGATGTTGAACTCTGTGAGAGTTGGAATTTGGAAATTAATTTTTAGGGAGATTTTGGTTATTATTTTACGTATATATTTATATAGAAGGTGTTTTATGATGGGTTTTTTAGACAGATATAGCGAATTAAGGAAGTTTGTTTTCGTTTTTTTTCGCCTATTAATCTCTTACAACATGGAAAAGCACAATGGTTTTGATTTGTGACGCACATAATCAAATGTTTCTTCTGCTTCTTTCTCATGCTTCTTGACACTCTTTATATGAAGGTGGTTTTAATTGTGAGAAATCTATTGGCAAAATGTGTGCGAATCAAAACTCTCCCTGAAAGAGGAAGGCCTTTGATGTGGGTCTTCATTCTGAAAACGTCATATTTCCGCCTAAATGTAGCCCATCTCCACGCCTTGGCCTCGTCATCCTGTGTGTAACGAGAGACTCTTGGAATTCAAGGATGACACGATGCCTAACATCGAAGGTGGGGTCAATTTGGCTTTGCCGAGTGAGCATGTGAATGTTGGGGCTCTTGGATTGTATTTGTCAACCAAGAAATTCGATACCATTGTTGATTCCAAGAATTTAACCAATGGCGACAAAGGATGTGAGACATGCAAGTTTGAGAAGCACATAATACTGAATATCTTAGTGTGCCCGCCAACGCCCAGGAAACCCAGACTGATGGCAAGGAGAAAGACGGAATCAACGGCGACAATGTCTCGAGCTTTGTTCTTTGATTCCAGTAACTTCAATTTGATGTCCATCCTACAACCAAATAAAATTGAAATTTGAGGTCACATGAAAATCAAATGTCTGTAGATCTAAATTTCAGATTCTAGCTCTTGTCCTCATATACAAATTCTTCTTGATTATTAACCAAGATTTGCTTATACTATTTCCCTTTGTTCTTTCTTTCATCATTAATGGTGGGATATTAATAGAATTGAATAGTGTATTAGTCCACCATTTTGTTCTTGCTTTAGAAGCCATGGTGGCTGGAGGAATGCAGTTATGCTTTGAGGCATGGGAGGAAACTTTGACCACTGAAGAAGCCCAATGCCCCTTTGACATAAGAACAAACAAGTTCCAACTACCTATCTCAATCCCAGGTAACAGCTCTCCAAATAAATCACAAATTAAGGCCCATCTAACCATTTTTACCAAATAAAAGTTATATGAACAAAATTTGTCCCAATTCATTTGCATCTCATCTCATTTGCTTGCGCATTCGACAAGTTATCTCATCCCATTTCATTTGCATCTCATTTGCTTGGGCACTTATTACCAAAATGCCATGTGACAAGGATTGATTGAATTATTTAGTTGCCACTTATTACCAAAATGCCTAGTGACAAGGATTGAATCTTGAAGCGTTGACACAATGTGTTTAGTGTCGAATGGAATGGTGCCCCGTGAAGTATTGAAACGCTTTGGTTGGTATTGACTGGAAATGTACCACTCGGACGTATTGAAAATGTTTGGTGCGCGTTGAATAAAGATACTGCATGAAAAAATGATGGTTGGTGTTGAATAAAAATGAGCCCCTTAGACGCATTGAAAAATTGTGGTAAACAAAAGAAAAACAAAAATGTAGACTATGAGAGGAGAACAACAGAAATAGATACAGAGAATCTCCAGACATCTGTATTTGGACAATGGATTTTATGTTAGATAACCCATGGATTTTACCTTCCATATTGAATTTAGAATACAGTTTATTTGGACCATAGATCGATTTATGTTAGATAACCCTAAGCTTAAAAATTACTTTGCACATGATTTATACTCCGGTCAAATTCGTTAGTGTTTGGTTTTGAAATTCCAAATCTGGCCTCTTTATACCAACTACCCAACCAGACCACGTCATGTTAGTTTGAAAGCCATGATCCCAAACTGCTGAACTTATTTGCAATCCCGATAGGGTAATCTGGATAATGTATGAAATCATATCCCATATCCACCACACAAGTTTGTAGCAAGTACAGGATAGAATTGTTCTGTGTATCGAGTACATCTGTTTGTCATCGTTACCGCTTAATGCCTGTTGCTAAACCCTCACCTCAAGGGTTTAACATAAGCGCGTTGAGTTCATCTTTATAAGGCGCATTCTTGCTTGCAGTTTTCTGTGCTAAGTTGCATCGTTGTTATTATTCTGCCTATCAGTCCATCCATCATCTGTATTATACCAATAACAATGACATCTCTAACAACAGGTCCCCTTTCCGATTTGGCTGCTTCTTACTCGGCTGCCTCCTGGTGTGCCTCGACTTCTTATTCCGACTACGATGTGTTCATAAACCATCGTGGGCCGGATGTTGAGAACACGTTCGCCAGTCATCTCTACAGACGGCTTCGTGACCATGGATTAAGAGTTTTTCTGGACAAGCCCGAATTGGAGGAGGGTCAGAGTATTGACCACGCTATTCGAGTAGCCTCTGTCCACATTGCTATATTTTCCAAGAATTATGCACAATCCAGTTGGTGACTGGATGAACTCGTCCTCATGAAAGAGTCAGGGGCTACCATCCTTCCCGTTTTTCTCAACGTGAAACCTTGTGTGGTCCGTCATTCTGGTGAGAACGGAGAGTTCGCTGAAGCACTGCAGAAGCACCAAGAGAAAACAACATTCGACATTCGAACCGGGGAAAGGAAAAGACGTTACGACTCGGACACTATCCAAAAATGGAGAAACGCTCTTTCTGATGTGGCGGATATAAGCGGCTTTGATCTAAAAGCTTTTAATGGGTGAGCATCTCCCTTTTTTTACTTGTCCGCATTAGTTTTCAATTTTGTCATGATACTCAGACGTTTCTCACTGCTTATTTTTATCTGAATTACAATTATTCAGGGACGAGGGCGAACTCTTGGATAAAGTCTTGCACAAAGTTTTGAAAACGGTTCCAAGAACACCATTGGATGTTGCTAAATATCCAACTGGTTTGGGCGAAAAGTTGCAGGAGTTTGAAAAAACAGTGCTATCGCAGCATGAGGAGGAGCGGGTGAAGACCGAAATTGTTGGAATAGTTGGTGTGGGTGGGGTAGGCAAAACGACACTGGCCAAAGAAATTTTCAACTGCATGGGATCATGTTACAATAAATCCTCCTTTATATTTGATGTTAGAGAAAAGGCAGCTAGAATGTCTCTGAACTCTGTGCAAAGCCAGCTTATTAAGGACTTGAAAGGTATGGATATCAAAATTGACAATACTGCCCAGCGTATAGGGATACTTAAAAGGCATCTCTCATCTTGTCACGCTCTTATCGTTCTCGACGATGTAGATAGTGCCCATCAGCTGGATGTGCTATTGCCAATTAAGCATATTCTTAGTCCCCAAAGCTTGATTTTGGTTACCTCCAGGGACAAGCATGTCCTCAAAAGTTCAGGAGTGTTAGGGTAGTCAATTTATAATTTAGGGGGGCTGAATACACGACACTCCAAAGAACTCTTCTGTTCATATGCCTTTTATCACTCACTCCCACCACCAGAATTTGAAGATCTGGTAGATCTGTTTGTAAAGGCGTGCGATGGCTTGCCATTATCGTTGAAGGTATTCGGAGCGCTTGTTTGCGGAAGAAATGACAGAAGGTACTGGGAGGAGCTATTGGATCAACTTCACAAGAAGAAATGACAGAAGGTACTGGGAGGAGCTATTGGATCAACTTCACAAGACATTACCTGTGGAAATACAGCAAAGGCTTAGAATCAGTTATGACAAACTCCATGAGGAGGAACAACGATTATTCTTAGATATTGCTTGTTATTTCATAGGAGAAGACAAAGATTTGGCTATAAAATTATGGGGTGTGATGGGACTTCAAAATCTAGAAGACAAGTGTCTACTAGAAGTGGATTATGGAAATAAGATAAAAATAATAAAAATGCATGATCACATTAGAGATCTAGGAAGAAATATTGCGCAGGATGTATCCATGCCTCTCCGTCTTTGGTCTTACACGACCAACACCATTGATGACTGGTTGGAGCAATCATCATCTGTAAGTGCTTCAATCTGTTAAACCTTTGTCTTTGGCTTTAAAACGAACAGATTCAAGATAAAAATATATCTGTGATTTTTAATTTTGATCAATGAACAGGTAATTACTGAAGTCCACGGAATCAAGACGATTAATCGGGCACATCGTTTTTCCGATTCGCTCATCACGAGTTCAGAAATGTCATGGTACAGAAGATGGGGTGATGAGGTATTCGGGAACTGTTGGAGGCATCTATTCAATAATTTCGGCCGTGGTGGTATTCTGAATTTGCAACTTGTTACAATTGAAGCTGGTTATTTAGAAAACATAATGAGGAGGGCACGGTCACCAAATCTCATATGGCTCCGATGGTATAAGTGTCCGTACTCTTGTCTGCCTTCCTGGATCCCGATGAAGAATTTGAAAGTTTTAGAAATAGCAGGGGGGCAATTAGAGATATTGTGGAAATGTCAATCCCAGGTATGTTTATTGATCTTTCAAATCTCATTATATGTTTATTGATCTTTCTTAATCTCATTACAAATTCCATCCGTAAGCGAAAATTTCCGATGACTGAAATTTGAACATTGCAGGCCCCTCTGAAGCTGCGTGAGCTAAATATTATCGCTCCTCTTTCAGCCTTTCCCAAGTCCATAGGACAGCTGGAGCATCTGGAAAAGATTATCATCTCTCGTCCACATTTCCACGGCATCCCACTGGAAAGTTTGCCCGAAGAATTTTGTTACCTTCGCTCCTTGAAATACTTGGAGTTAAAAGGGTGTGAGAAAATGATGTCGCTGCCTCATTCCTTCGGAAAGCTTACCACTCTCGAGCACATCGATTTGACAAGTGCTTCCAGCTTGCAAAAGCTTCCAGATAGTTTTGGGCATTTAAGTCGACTCAAACATCTATCGTTCTGCAATTGCTCCAATTTGACCATTTCCAATACAGCACTTGGAAACATTACCACTCTGGAATTCTTGGATCTTTCATCATGTAAGAAGGTGAAAGCATTGCCATCCCAAGTTGCACGGCAACGACACTTGGGAGAATTATTACTGGAGGGAACAGATTTAAAAGAATTGCCGGGAGGTATGGACGAACTCTGCAACTTGAGAGTTATGACATTAGGAGGGAATTTGTTCACAGAGGATTTGTTGGAGGAGCTGCCACCTTGTCTCGGTTACCTCAAGAGCTTGGATGATTTGTCAGTCACTGGTTCACGGAAACTGACACGCCTGCCAGATTCCTTTGGACCGTCGAGTCCGTTGAAAAAGTTGAAATTATGGAAATGTGGGATAGAATACTTACCACGAGATTTCGCTATGATGAAGTCTCTGGAGATTTTAAGTGTAGATAAATGTCCGTTGCTGGAACTTCCATTCAGGAGGGTTGAAGGAGAAACAGGGGAAATACAATTGGATAAATTGTCATCCACGGATGACAATTGCATGATTGGTCTTCGGGAGTTATGGATGTCAGGGACAAAAATATTGGAGGTAGGCTTTCCGGTGGGCATTTGCCCCAATCTTCAAACTCTGACTTTACAGTGTTGTTCAGAATTGAGGCAAATAAGCGGATTTACTGGTTTGGGAAAGCTTGAGTTTCTCGACATCATCCAATGTGATAAAGTGAAAGACCTGCCGAGTTTTGAACCCTTGATATCTTTAAAGCAGTTGTGGGTTGTAGTCTGTGACGAGATAAAGAGTATACAAGGGTTGGGGAAGCTCACAAAGCTCAAAGAACTACGTGTTCGTAAATGTCATGAGATACAAGAGCTTTCTGGTGTGGAACATGTAATGTCATTGAAGAAGCTTTATATTGCAGGGTGTCCCAAATTAAAGTGGGTTGGAGGAGTGTTGGAGCAGTTACAGCTACGACTCAAACAAGGATTTAATGTTGAAAACAAAGATGGCAAAGGTCACTAATTTAGCAATACGTTATTGGCAGGGGATTTCACTGAAACTTTTTGCATAGAGTCCCAACTCCAACGGGCAGTAGCCACATCCATTTGAAAGAAGCAACTTCTAATTGCCAGGTCCAAAATTGATTATATTTCATGCAGATTGTTATTGATTGTATTGTAATATTATTTTTATATAGTTTGTTATAATTTATCATAATATATTTATTATTAATATTTGTAAATATAATTAGTTGTATTAAAGGGTAATTTACTTATGGAGTCTGGGAAATGTTGTTATAATATGTAATTATTACAGAAAAGTAGTTTTACTTTGGACAGTCTCTTTGCTTATGAGAAAAACAGTATATAATATCATTAAAATCTTGAAAACAGATTGTTGGTAAGTTGAGTATAACTTTTTATAATCATTTGATATCTCCTGGAGACCTCTGTCAGCATTAAGAAAGGACCCCTAGAGTCTTAAGAGATGAGGAACTAATGAAGAGTAAACCGGCCAGTTTATATGAGAAGTAACAATTAATTTATTTCTTTAAATAATTTAATTCATCTCTGTATGAGTTTTCAATTTTCTTTAAAAGAAATTCTCTGGGCTGTATAACCTCTTCACTTATTCAGAAAACAAACGAATGTAATTAATATTATCACTAAACAAATAGTGGTAATGAACAACCTCGGATGGTATCTTTGTGAGTCCATGCTAGTTTTCAATTCGTTGGATTGATATAATATGCATTGTACTTATGTAGATGCTTTTCATTGCAAAAGCGATGACTTAGTAAAAAGCACACAGATTTGCTAAGAAAATTCATGAATTTAATTCATTCAATTTGACTCTATATTCAACAAATTTTATAGTTGTTTGTGATAACATGTAGCTTTTTCTTGAATTGCTTTATTGGATGAGAATCTTTTGATTCAAGGTATTGGTATTCCATATTAATGATTTCCTTTACTATAAAGGTTTAAAAATTAATTAGTCATAGTTGTACATATTACTCATCGATTTTTCTAGTGGGATTTATTACTTAAGATTCCTTTCACTTATCTTGAGGCATAAGGTTATTCACCTATATTGTTTTACTAGAGCTTGTGTGTAGTGTTTGAAATGCCCAAGTTGAGTCTAAGGCCTTGTTTGCATATGATTTCATAAATGTCCCAAATAGGGTGTCATTGTTACTTGTGAGTCCATTCTTTGGATTTTCTAACATTCATAAAAAAAATTATTGTATTCCATCTTGGTTTGATTTTACTATTACAATTCTATAAATTGTACCCTATCTAAGGGTTTTTCTAAAAATAAAATTACTTCATCATTTATGTGCTCACTCTCAACTTTGTCTTCTTTGAAATTATCATTCAAGTTAATTTTACTTGCATTGTGTATTAATTTATGTAATCATTTACTCTACATAATAAAATAAACAAGCGTAATATGCAATGTTGCTGCTTAGTGTTGATTTTTCAATACAATTGAGACAAGTACTTTATTTTTGAACTATGATAATTACTTGTGAATATATATTACAAGCAATCACACTTCGAAATTCAACTAATAACCATGAAAATAAAGTAGATATCACAATGTGTGTAAGATAGAGATGTGTAAGTGATAAGTGTGTATGTAAAATGAAAAAGTTCAAGTGTATTTTATACCCAACATACCAAGAGACATGTGATCCGGGTGGCTCCCTATAGGCTTAAGTTTCGAAGTCCTCGAATCTTAATAATATTGACACCAAGTTGAATTGTTTGTCGTTACGATTCCAGTGACGCAAACGACACTCAAATCTGAGTTCATATGATCAACTTATCGTTGTTTGAAGTTGATAAGACACGCTGGAAAATGGGGGCCTACGACATGCCACATGGGACCCACAACTTACATGGGAACCAACTATTGGCTAGTAGTCACTGACCTATGACAACCATTCATTGGCTCCTTTGATCCTACAAAAGACAAAGAATAATTATATAGATATATATATATTATATATATATAGGACTAGATAGATAGATATAACGCCCAAATATATACCAAAAACCATATATATATATAACAAAATTATAATGAACCATATAAATATGGTCACGAATCCAATTGGAGGTTCGTTATATATTAACAATGGCATGTTATAACCGAGGATAATATATATGGTTATTCAATACCATATATATAAAGCAAATTGTAATGTATTTTTAACAATGGATGTTATATATCAGTCACAATAATTATGTCAACAGACCGAATTGTTTTATGTATTAAAACATGTGTTGGACAGGGTCAATAGATTTTGAAACCCTGATCGGTCCAACCACCCAAGACTTAAACTTAGTCTTCTAGCCAACCACCCAATGGGTGGGGATTTTTTTATTTCGCCAAAGGTTTTTTATATAAGCTATGTCATTTTTCAGTGGACGGAGAGTGTAACACCATCTTCCCACATTTATCCAACTTAACCGGTTCATTGGGGTAAACCAAACTAGCCTTCCACACATGCTACAAAACCTCCAGGAACCAACCAACCTTTCCAGGCGACCAACCCCTGAGACAACTTAGCATTTTACTAACCTAGAGGCTCAGTCGCTCCCATGAGATGAGCATGCATGTGACAGGGACCCTCCAATCGTTCTCACAACTAGGACATGCAAGCGACTCGGGTATTTTTCAACTAGTTTTGAGCCCGCAAGACTAGATTCTATGCCACTTTTTGAGGGCCAGGGCTCATGCCACTACCCAAAACTCCATGAAACTTCTAGAAATGATATATAACCTTGAAACAATGATACTAATGCAAATACTTGAAATGACTCCTACTAGCCATGACATGCATTTTATCAAACATGTCACAAATATGTATTCTACAGGTCATAACAATATATATAAAAATAGGGATTTGATACTTATCTGAGAATCACTAAGAAGTATTGATGCCTTGTCGCATTAGCTGCATTATCATCTATTAAGTCATATATTCATTGATCATTCATTTGCAAATCAAAAAATGATGAGATTCATACATTATCAATGTCATAAAACATACTCTTAACCAACATCTAATCAACATAAATAACAAGGGTACAATAACTATAAATTCCACATATAAACCAATACATTTACACATGAAATACCAAGGAAAATATTTCTTAACAATTAGTGCAAAATCCAACCCGATATGGGACTTCCACGAACCACTCGACCATAGATTGGCTTAACCAAATCTTTCTTCCAACCAATCACCCTCGTGCCATATTCCAAGCATGGATTTGGGACTCATAACCAAAATCAACCAAGGCTTCCCGAGGCTACACCACCTCACCCTCATCAATAGAACCAAGCTTTACCGAAATACCCATTGGATCACTAGGCCCTAAACAAACATGGAAGCCACCAGATTTCTCCACCTACACCATGAGGAATTTTCCTATCTCCTAGTCTCTAGTCTTTATT